>CM053784.1:451883875-451931375 GCA_028749045.1 Cupressus sempervirens | reverse complement strand
TAGAAAATGTATACTTCAAGCTTTGTAAGGCTATTAAGAAGCCATCCAAATTACCTTCACTAAATTTGTATGGTCTACCTAAGAGAGGTAGGAAAGGTTTGAAGAGGTGATCTCTAGTTGAGTCCCTCAATTGGAAGTTTGTCATTTTCATTTTTATTAATAACGCGCAGACCACAAAAAGAATGCAAAAAGACATAGATTTTGGTCCAAATCAAAAGCATAAATGATATATGAATCTAATTAATATGATGAACCACATAGAGCAATGCCTAGGGGAGGTGGAGGGTGTTGCTATCACTATAGGGGAAAATGAGAAGATTATTGTGGGGCATTTGTCCATTTTAACTTGGCCCTCCTTTGTCTACTTCTAATTGGAGAAGTATTCTGAAAGTGAAATAGAATTGCAACTTATCTTCATAATCAAGCCAATTAGCTGACTGGACCGGAAGTTATACAATAATTTTTTTATCTATAAATATTGATTTTATTTAATATTTTAAATTTTTTTTATCCAAATAGATGACTAAAAGTTTGTGGTTTAAGATCTCTGAGAAGTCCTAGAAACACCTCAGATCTCCATAATCTAGTAGCTTGACCACAATAGTTTCCATCTACCCCATAATTGCTATTATAAGCATATAAACACAGGATAACCTACCCATGTAGAGTATCCATTTCTACCCATACTTGTTACTATAAACATGTTAACATGGTAAACTTCATACCTCCCTTGACTATAAACACGTACCACCTATCTGTAAAAATTTACAAAAGGATACTAATTTGGGGCACCAAAATTTAGAAAGCTTTCAAATTTGTAGGCTGCATCAAGTTTTTAGTTTAGCTGTGTTCTCTTGTGGCACCCAATAGGAAGGGTCGCTAAGTGGGGAACCTCTAAGACATGCAATTATTCTCCATTCTGTGCTACAAAACCTTCCCTTAGTTTTTCTATGCTATTGCTATAAATGCTCCCATCCCATATGTCAACTCATCCCATACATGATCCTTCATCAACAAGTGGGAATCCATAGAGTAATTGACATTTATTACTATCACATTTGAAAAATAAGCTATAAATTTAACCTGTGAATATTTTGATGTGTGGGGCTCAATCGCCAAATATTATTGCAACTAATACTAGAACTTTTACACTATTTAAACATATCTCTATATAAATTAATGTCCACTGGGGCTCAATATTAAAAGAGCTCAATATAAGTAGCAATTTTCCCATGTGTTATGTAATAATAATTGGCTATCCATCCAAGATTGGTAACCTAGAAATATCCACTTTCCCGTCACTAAATTATTTTTGTCCAAGATAGTTGCAGTTGAATGTATCTATTAACATAAATAGTTCAATTATTAGAAGCACTAAAAAATATCATTGAAGTAAAATGAGTAGTCCTATGTGTCTAATAATATTATAGCAAAAATTACTCTCAAAAATTGAAAACCACCATATGCTTACCAAGTCTACCCTTCTTTCTTCTAAGGTATTGTCTTTATCTAAAGTATCAGCAGACATACCATATAGAACTAGATTTTGAAGCATGTAAATGTAAAGATAAGTGTATCCCAACCATGTGCACGCCTCCCTTGCATTTTGAATTGTACCTAGAACAATTTCTACATTTAAATGATTTGCTAATTTTGAGATAAATTGGTTCTCAATTGGTAATTGTTGATTCATAAGGGATATATAATATTGCAGGTCATTGTGACTTGTTAATATTATTCCTTCACCATGGGAATCATATTTTGGCCTTCTAACTCAACCAAGCATTTACATAACGTCTAAGGGACTGAGCTCAATCCACATATCTTTCTCAAGATTGTAAATTTGAGTTCCTTTTATAATAACAATATGTGCAGGAAAATTTACTCCCCATGCAAGTTTGGTAGTTGATACCAAAACCTGTATATGCCTATCAACAAAAAGCTCTTCTACCAAAGTTTGATCTTCCTTGGCCATCCCTACATAATATATTGCAAATCTATAAGACAACTGTGATTCTAATGTAAACAAGGGGGCATTACATGACTATTTAGTGTGTACATATTGCTAACTTATTTGGGCCCATGCATGCAATGCTCAAAACTCAGAGCTTCCCTAACTAGTAGATTACAACCTAATGCATGAGTAGAGAATAACACAGAAACCACTGGTAAAGCCTTTTCAACCACAAATCAAGTAATTTGTTTCATTATTTAGTTTGACAACAATCCAAGTGGCAACATGAGTACTATGGTCAGCATCAACCATAAACATATTATCCTAGAATGCAACTATCTAATGATCTAGATATTGGTCCAAGCACTAACTCCAAAAAATAGTTCCATGGAAAAATACTCCAGAGGTAGCATTTTTTAAGACATCAGAGACTAATAGTAGCATCTTGAGGAACAAATGGCCAAATACAAACAATTTCAATATGATAGAAAGGTTTTTACTTTGACTTTCTTGATGAAAATTTCATAGATATGTCATAGATGTCCTAGTGAACTCAAACTTCTATCCTAGAATCAGTATCATGCATGTTCACATCTATATCCTATGCATTTTTTGTAGAGAATTAGTCTCATCAAAATAATATAAACAAGTATTATAGTTCAAAATGACTTCTAGACAAAAAGCATTATTAATATAATTATTCTCTGACAACTAAATAGGAAAGAAAATTCAAACCTACTTTAGCAAATTATTTGTCTAGGCAATCATAAAAGAACTCCTGGAAGCATCATTATTTATATATATACAACTAAAATAAAAAACATGGCCTAACTAGTTAATTTAGAATGTTGCACTCTTAAGAAAAGAATAGATGAAAACTATAAACATGGGAAAAATGCCAAAAAATGAATAGGTCATATTGTACACATAGACAAGAAAGCACTAATAGGAGTAGTTCCTATCATACATTGTGTTAGCATATAACCAATAGCACAGATAGCTCCATGACTATCTTCAAATCTACAAAAGAGAATAAACCATTGCTAAACATTAATGGCCACCTTTCAAAAGATCAATAGTATTCAATTATAAATAACAAGGAGAAACAAAATATATCCTACAAAAGAAACATACACAAACCTTATGATATTCACATCAATATTCAATTGCATAGGTTCTAAGTCAACTCGTTGTAGTAGACCATTCATTCTCATCCCATGAGATATGGTCCAACTAAATGACTTGTACTTTAGTGAGAATGAATAAAATACCACTAGTAAAACATGGGTCTAAGGAGTTTTCCTCAAAAACCTATGCCATTGAATCCTAATTTTAATATCAAAATTTATGACATAACAAAGAATACAACTTATAAGTTCACAAACCTTCCTTTGTTAGAAACTTTAAACTTAGAACAAAATTCCTAAATTAGAATAGATGATGAAGAAGTAGATAATGCTGAGCATGCGATCCCCAATAAATGAGCTATAGACTCACGAGTGTCCATGCCTATGTGACCTATATATTGTTTCATCCATGGAAGGCATTCAACATATCTTGATGCAAGTATCTTCACCTCAAGAAAAAAAAACAGCTCAAATGTGTTAGCAACTTCATTTAATTTTACATTTTATAAATTCAGAGATCAAAATAGTAAAACAACAGTGTTCACTATAGTTGGAGAATAGTTTTAAGAATTCAACCTATTGATTATGAGAAACAATATTTATCAATCCCTTTGATGTAGTTGCATGCAATTCTATAGAGCCTTCATATGCTAGAGCGTGCTCAAGAAACAAGAAAAATGACATCATTGTAGCATCATTCACTAGAATATCTCTTTTACTAATGTCTAACTAATAAAGCTTGATCACTTTTAGCCTCAAAAAATTTCTATAGAAATCTTATTAGAGCTACATAAATTGTTGCTGGGAATAAAAGATTGTGTTCTCCAACTTCCACTGGCATCTGAACCTTTAGCTCGTACTTACAAATATAATCTATCATTTCTTTCAATTGAGGAAGTTTCTCTTCTACATATTGACTAGAATGATTCACCACTCTCTTAACTTGCTTTCAAGGAAATAAACCTGCCAAAGCCATCTCCATGATAGCTTTCAAAAGTCTTAAGTTAGTTAAATTTCAACATAGAACTATCTTTTCCTAAAATTCATCTGCCTCTCTTTCGTTCACAAATGTTCACCCATAAATCCAAAGAAAAGAAATTGGTAAGATTATTAAAACAATGTTTTACACTAAATGAAAAGTAGATATTTGAATTGTATAAAATATTTAAGAAATTGTAAACAAACTATTGCGTTGACATTATCAAGTTCTCTTTAGTTATGTAATATCTTTTCAATATATCATACTTGGCATTTGTATGCATATTAATACTTTGATTAAATAGAGGTTTGCATTCCAACTCTTTGGTTTAATGCCTATGACTCATCTTGAATGATTTTCGGCTTTAGATATCTTACTAGTATGTTCCTTATGGCAGCATAATGACGTTATGTTATTAATTTTGTATGTCAAGTGTATGATGGAATTACTTTGCAAAGATTTCATGTTTTATAACAAGATTTCACACAAGAAAGAGCAATAAATTTTTAGACTTTGCACACTAATTATTTTATGAAATGTATTTGATATAGTGTTAAAAATATAAAAGTAGAAATTCAAGGGATATTATAGTGGTGAAGTTAGAAACTGTGAGAGTTCTTACATGAATACTACTAATTCTTATATTATAAGGTTCTATAATGTATAAATGCATGTTTTATCTATACTGTCAAAAAAATATTTTAAGTTTCTCTATATATTTTAATTTTCCCTATTGTTATATAGCCATCCCCTAGCCATCCCCAAAATTGGCAAAAGAAAATTGTTATCCCAACAAGACATCCCCCAACCCCTTTCGTACTCATCCCAGAAACTTGGGGTAACCTTGCTATAGTCATGAATTGGTCACAAAGTGAATCTAGATGATGATAACTTGTAATAATTAGTCACTAACATTAACATCCAATACTTCTTCCATCTTAATACTCCAATGGATGAAGAAAAGTGTGTCCCACCATAGTATTCAAATATAAGTTACGATTATAATATGATGACTTTTCACTATGCTAGGGAAAGATTGCTAAAAGTAGATGAATCTTCTTTTTATTCTTAAGCTTCATGAGGTTGCTAAATTTAGTAAGTTAATGGATGCAAGGAAGAGATCAATACTAAGATAGTAAGAAAGAGAGACACTCATCCAAATCTAAGACCAAAATGTTTAATAGGCTTCAATACCAATTCCAAGAGATCATGATCAAATCAGTTTAACCTCTTCAATACATATCTTATTTGGATCACTCAATTTGAACATTTTCGCCTTGCGTCAAGACTCCAGTTGCATATAAGTTTAGTATCAGAGAAAGCACCACCATTGCTACAAGCATATTGGGTCAAACCAGAAACAACACCATCTACCATCATTGCAACCACGTAGTCCTAAAAGAATTGGTATCATATCACTATAAGTGATACCATTTATACATTTGCATATCCATAGAGTTATATTGGGAACAAAAAATCATGGTATCTCTATAAGCTCAAAAATAAGGGGACATTACAAAATCACATTGAGTATTTTTTATTAATTTATACACCAAGATTCTGATAAAAAATATAGGTTTGCCCCTAAGATGGGTCAATTTGATAAAAGATCAAACTAGTATTTTAGGTCTTAAGTGAAAGAAAAATGGATTAATTTAAATTCTTATTCATATTTTTAAAAATCCTCATTTTTTATAATGTATAACATTTATTTATATCCCAATGCACTATGTTTAGCATGAAATAACAAAAGCACTTATTTCTTTATTGACTACCAATTCTTTTAGATGAAAGAGTTTCTAGATTAGACCATGTTGAATACATTATGGCATGATTAGTATGGTAATTATTCAATGACTAATTATTATGATAATCATTGCAAGATTATTATGGTAATCATTCAGAATAATAGTGTTTTCATATGTGCCTCTTCCTTTCATTATGCACATATATTATGAGAATCATATCATTTGATGGAAATGTGATTTGGAGAAGATGTTATATTTTGTGTCCTTTGAGGATCAATCTAAATTAGATAATATTTCCTTTGGAAACCATTGGTGCAAGGATATAAGGATTAGCCAAAGAGGGCATCACCATTGAAGCATATAAATAGTCATATCAGAGACAACTTTAGTGCTATTTAACAACATAATAATATTGTCATACTAGAAAACCTACCACAATATTCATAGTATATTACTATTGTTATAATGACTTTTGAAATGTTTACAACTAACACATAGCTAAGTTGCATTGTTTAGCAACTTTAACTTTGTATTTTGCAACTTTTGCAATAAAAGTTCAACTTTTACATTTTTGACAATTTTGAAATACCATGACCTTGGGAAGGTCCGCAAACATCTAAAAAAAATTTAAAAACCTAAATGCCTCCTATCCTATGCTATATCATGACAAAAATTTAAAAATGGCCTTATCTTGCCATAATTTCAACTTTGGCTTATAATGCACCAATAGTGACTTAGGCTCACAAATTGGGTCAATTTAGGACAAATTTGGATGATCATGAATGATCCATCCTTTTATAGCATGACTAGGTGTAAATAAACCTTAATAATTTTGTTTTTCTTTAGTGTCATGTACCATATTGTTTCCTTTTCATCAAGACCCAGATATGCTTTTGGAGGGTTAAGTTAGAAGTCATGAGGAAATGTGTGAAACTTATCACGTAAACATGTCGAGTGTTGTAGAAAAGAGAGCTTGGATTGTAAAATGTAGAATTTTGAAAATCCATTTCACCACTTAGAATGGGAAATATATCAAGGCTATGTGTTTTGGAGCCAAAGGAAATGGTGCTTCTCCCTACGAAGCATCTAGGGAAAAATTGAGAAGTTGTGGAGGAGTATAAGAAGTGGAAGTGGAAAAGTGATAATTACATTGCCTTCTCATGAGAATATTTCATTAGGGATTGGGCGAAGCTTAGGAACAAAATTCCTAAGGTAATGGAAGTTGATTAGATGCTTATTTTCCAATCTAGAAAGGAAGTTAATATATTTTTACATCATCTCTTTATAGGTTTTGAACTGCCATTGTCACTTTTGTTCTAGTCACATGAATGAGATATCTAATTTCTTTTTTACCATTTTCTATACTTAAGTTGCGCCTTTTTAGGAAACTTATGAACTTCATTTTCTCATATATAGGGACTATTTTAGTCCCTATAAGTAGACAAGTCATCACACACAAAAATTATTTAGAGAGTTGAATTGTTATAGATTGGAACCCATTCCAATTCTTAGCAAATACGAGGATGTAACCACATGTAGGTACATGAAACTTTTAGCAGCAACATAATTTCTATTTGGATTAAATAAGGAAGAGATAACAACTAAACACATAGGAGCAGATAGCCAATATGAAACATTAGTATGAGAACTTTGATGGCATAGGTAAACTTCAAACAATTCAAAGAATTATGATAAGGTAGATCTATCTCACAACTAACTCTGAACTCAATAGCTCTTGAGAGTTAGCAAAGAGAGTTCTAAGCATAAAGGCAAGATGTGGCAACATCAAGGAAGATCGTCAGCAAGTAAATCCTACTTAAATGTGAGGCCTCCCCCCAACCCATCATAGTAGAGTGATATTTTATTATTTTGATACCCATGACTCAATACATCAAGACGCTATTGGATACTTTGAACATATTGTGTTATTTCATGTTGTGTGATGTTTTACTTTCAAATATTTGATTTTTTCATTTAATGCTTTATGAGCATGTATACTGATGAATTAAGTGAATGTAGAATTAGCATAGACTTTTAGACTTGTCCTTGATTACCCTCCTTGCTGCCAGCATACTTGTCTAAATTTGTGTTGGGTGGGGTGGCATGGGAATGTGCATGGCCTAGGGAGAGGGTAGGCTAGAGTGCCAAGTGGCTAGGGTGGGTTAGAGGTGTATTGGTGTAGGATAGAGTTTAAGGGGATTGGTAGCTTAGCTTGTTATTAGGCTTGATTATATTATTATTTTTAATATTGTTAATTAACGTTTTTTTGAATTTATATATATTTTAAATTAGTTGTAGTTAGTGATGTTAAATTTAAGTCTTAGTTTTAAATTTAGTTTAAGATAGTTATTATGTGCTTTGTATATTAGTTTAGATCTTTCTTTTTTTGCATATATAATTTGATTAATATGTTTTTTTAAATATTAATATATGTCAAAATTAATTAATGTTTTAAGTGTTATATTAAATGTTTCTTTTGAAAGTAAGTTATGTTGGTATAAGTCAGTCTAGATTTAGTTTATTTATATTATTATTATTTTATAAATTATAATAAAATTGTAATTAGGATGTAGTTTAATTATGGGCGCAATATTATATTAATTAGAAGCTCTTTTTATTTTCAATATTTCAAAATGATTAGACCTATAATTATGCAAATGACCCAATTATTTTGTTACTTAATAATTTGCTTCATTAATGTGTTAAATGCTAATGTTATCTGAATGTTTTTAATGCATTGTTCATTCATATTTTTTAAAAGTATATAAAAGTAAAAATGTGATAAATTTTTTAATAATTTGAGATTGGATTGTTTAAATTAATTAATTTGATTTAACAAATGAAAGTTTGAAAGTTTTAGCTTGATGACCTTTTCATACTCATTGATTTTAAACTTAGTAAACTTAAGTATTGGAGCCTTTTTTTTAAAAAAAAATTGCATGTGTTTTTGCCCTCATATTTTGGGCATGACATTTTGGTATCAGAGCCTGTATTTCAACACTAGGAACCTAAAACTATTATGCTTCTGAAACTCAAACTAAACTTTGAATTGTGTAGGATGCCTCCTATTACACAAAGCAACTGACGAGGTAGAGGTCGTAGGGTGAGAGGTGGTAGAGCAGGACAAGAGGATAGACCACCACCACCAAACCCGAACCAGGACATTTTGGATGCCCTTCAGACATTGATTGGTGTAGTTTAGCAGAGGGTACTACCTATAGTATAGCTAGGGTAGCAGATTCTTGAAGGGGAGGCATAGAATCCTAGAGGAGGTGGGGACGAAGGTAAAGAGAGGAGTAGGAGTCCCCCACTGAGAGAGGTAGAGGGATAGGGAGAGCATGAGGGTGAGTCAATACATCAGAGAGGACCCCCACTTGATAGACCTCCTAGAAATATAGGAGATGATATTAGGGAGTTGATATGACTCAGGCCACCATTCTTTATCGATTGCATAGAGGGGATAGTAGCAGAGGCCTGGTTGCAGAGTCTACAGTGGTGCTTTGGACTATGCCCTTATGGGAGTAATCTAAAAGAATGTCTAGGAGTCCATTAGATGAGAGGAGATGCCTCCAATTGGTGGCATTAGGAGGAGACTATAGGAGGAGTGAGGATGGATATCCTCACATGGGAGTCATTCTTGGAGAGATTTCGAGAGAGGTACCTAACTGAGCACTTCAAATAGAAGTAGATAGAGGAGTTTCATTCTCTATATTAGAGAGGTCTCATAGTAGCTCATTATGAGAGTAGGTTTCTCAAGCTCCTTCCTTATGTTGAATACATGAAGGATGAGAAATTGCAAGTACATCACTTCATCATGGGCCTAAATTTTTCACTCTAGGGCCTAGTCCATTTGGCCTTCCCTACCACCTTTAAAAAGGTAGTTGAGATAGCACTAGTTTTTGAGGATACTCAGGGTAGACAGGAGTCAACTCCACCCAGCAGAAACCCCCTTGGAAAGGGAATCAAAACTATTCAGCAGGGTCCTCTAAGGGCCAACAGTCTTAGTAGCAGAAACCACAGCAACAGCAGCAAAAGAAACTTTCACAGGGTTATATGGGATCCAAGCCCAAGCATTGGCAGTCATAGGGTCCCAAGTAGGATAAAAAATTATAGGTTCCACAGTCACATTTAGTGAAGACTCAACAATCTTCCAGGGGTGGATACAGTGGATCTAGCAGGTCAGGAGACCCCCAATAGTCTAGATCACAAGGTACATGATCTTATACCTAAGGACCATGCTACACTTGTGGTGACATGGGTCATATAGCTAGAGAGTATCCGCAAGGATAGTCATCCAATGGCCAAAGAGGAGCTTTTTCTGAACTGACAATTGGAGACATAGGCAGATCCCACAGAGTTTTTGTAGTGGTTGACAACCACCAAGCTGAGCATTAGGCTACAATTATCAAGGCTATAGGTATTATACAAGGCTATATGGTTGTAGTTTAATTTGATTCTAAAGCTATTGAATCTTTCATATCTCCAATTGTAGTGGAGCATTGTGGGCTAGTGGCAATTAGATAGGATGTTAGTTGGGAGGTAGAGTTAGCCTCAGGAGCCAGAGTGTCAATTAGTTCCATGGTGCATAATTGTCTGATTCAATTTGGAGGCATGACCACAATGTCTAATCTATGCATTACCCCTCTAGGTTCTTATGATGTTGTTCTTGGCATGGATTAGCTTTATGCCCACAACGCCAAGATGGATTGTCAACAGAAGAGGGTGGAATGTGTAGATGAAGATGGTATCTCTAGAGAGATCTTGGGAGTGAAGAGACTAGTATCCCTTTGTATGATTTATGCTATGCAGCTTAGATGGTGCATGAGAAAGGGTTTTTAGTTGTTCGCTATCACCATTAGTGAAAGAGAGGAATATTTAGAGGGTGAGCCATCCCTCGATGATTTTCCAATCCTGTAGGAGTTTGCAGATGTGTTTCCCTTAGATCTCCCTGGTATGCCTCTGCCTAGAGCAGTGGACTTTCATATAGATCTTGTGCCAGGACCTAAGCTAGTTTTGAGAGCACCATATAGGATGACCACTCATGAGCTCAGTGAACTAAAGACTCAGTTGGAGGAACTCTTAGAGAAGGGGCATAGTTGACCTAGTGTGTCACCTTGGGGTGCACCAGTGATCTTCGTAAAGAAGAAGGATGGGTCACTTAGGTTGTGTATTGATTATTGGCAATTGAACAAAGTGGCCATCAAGAACTGATATCCTCTTCCCAGAATCAATGATCTCTTTGACCAATTGCAAAATGCCCAAGTATTTTCAAAGATTGATCTGAAGTTAGGTTATCATTAGTTAAGGATTGTGGATAGTGATATCCCCAAAACTGCTTTCCATACAAGGTATGGCCACTACAAGTTCACCATGGTACCATTTGGCCTCATGAATGCTCTAACTATATTCATGAGCCTCATGAATAGAGTATTCCATACCTTTTTGGATAAGTTTTTGGTTGTTTTCCTTGATGACATTTTGATTTATTCTTGTGATGAAGAGCATGAAGAGCACCTAAGACAAGTATTACAAAAGTTGAGGGAGAATCAGTTGTTCGGCAGCTTGTCAAAGTGTGCATTCTATAGACCTGAGATACATTATTTGGGTCATGCCATATCAGGTGATGGTGTCTCAGTGGACCCATCAAAGATTAGGGGCATCATGGATTAGCCAACACCCAATAGTGTCACTGAAGTGAGGAGCTTTATGGGGCTAGTAGGATATTACCAATGCTTCATTACAGGATTTTCTAGATTGGCACACCCCATCACATCTCTTTAGAAGAAGGGTATGAAGTACGAGTGGATAGAGAAGTGTGATAGAGCTTTTTAAGAGCTCAAGAGAGCCCTCATGAGTGCACAAATTATTTTAGTACTAGATCCTTCTGTGGATTTTGTGGTGTGCACAAACACATCTTTAGATAGTATAGGGGCAGTTCTTATGCAGGATGGATGACCTATTTCCTTTGAGTCTAGGAAGTTAAAGACTCGTGAACTCAATTATTCCACTTATAATCTAGAACTAGTGGTAGTGGTTCACACCTTGGTGAGGTGGTGACACTTCCTTCTAGGCCATAGATTTGAGCTTCATTCCAACCACCAAAGCTTGCAGTACATATTTTCTCAACCAAACCTTAATGCTAGGCAAAGAAGGTGGATGGAGTTTCTTTGTGAGTATGATTTTGGTGTTCATTACATCAAGGGAAAAAAGAATTTGGTTGCAGATTCCATAGGTAGAAGGCACCATGAGTTTTTATGTGTGACTACTTGCACTAACTTGAGAGAGAAGATCCTACAACACTTACCCACAAATGAGCTTTATACAGAAGTTAGTCAGATAGTGCATTCTCAGAGATCCTTGGAAGGGAAGTATTTAGAGTATTCCTTAGAGTCTAATGGAATTTTGCATCATAGAGGATGTATTATGTACCTTCCATTGGGGTTTTGCGTGAGCTCATTGTACTTGAGGCTCATAGAGCACCTTATGCAGCACACCCCAGTGTTAAGAAGTTACATGTAGATATGAGACAATTGTATCACTAGCCAAGCATGACAGTGCAAATTGCTAACATAGTTGCCAGATGCCTCAAGTGTTAGAGGGTGAAGGCAGAGCACCATCATCTCGGTGGACTTCTTCAGCCTCATGAGATTTCAGAGTGGAAGTGGGATGCTATATCTATGGACTTTATTGTTGGTCTCCCCATGCCATCTCGCCACCACGATGCCATTTTGGTGATACTTGACACATTGACCAAGGTTGCCCATTTCTCACCCGCGCATACTACATACTCAGCATGAGACATAGCTCAAGTGTTCTTATGGGACATTTTCAAACTTCATGGTGTTCCTTGTAAGATCATCTTCAATAGAGACTCATTGTTCACTTCATAATTCTGGAGAGAGTTATAGGAAGCTTTGTGCACTAGGCTCAATTTCAGTACAACATACCATCCTCAGACTGATGGTCAGACTGAGAAAGTGAATCAAGTTTTGGAGGACATGCTACATATGTATGTGATGGACCATCAGGTCAAATGGGAGGAACACCTACATCTTGTTGAGTTTTCCTAAAACAATGGGCACCATTCCTCCATAGGTATGCTACCTTATGAGGCCTTGTATGGAAGATCATGTAGAACACCCTTGAGTTGGGATAGGATCAAGGATTGAGTATCTATTGGTCCCTAATCAGTAAAGGATATGGAACAACAAGTGACCCTGATTAGACAACACCTGAGAGAGGCACATGATAGGAAGAAGAAGTATGCTGATGCGAAGAGGATAGATCGAGAGTATCAGGTTGGAGATAGAGTTTTCTTGAGGGTGCGACCGCACAAGATTCTAATTCAATTTGAGAAGGGCTCTAAGTTGGCACCCCAATTCATTGGACCATTCGAGATCTTAGAGAGGATAGGACCTATTGCTTACCGTTTGACTTTGCCACCTAGCCTGTCATGCATCCACGATGTATTTCACATTTTAGTATTTAGAGGATAGATTTATGATGAGTCTCATATTATAGATTGGGATGCTTTGGAGGTGGAGTCAGACGGGTAGCTAGCACTGGAGCCTATCTGATTATTGCCCAATGGACCCTAACACTTCAAGGTCGAGAGATGGACCAGGTTAGGGTCATGGGATTGTTATGATGAGGTCACGGCTTCATGGGAGGATGCAGCACGGATGCGATCTCAATACCCTTATCTTTTTTATGTTATTTCATGTTGTGTGATGTTTTACTTTCAGATATTTGATTTTTTCATTTAATGCTTTATGAAAATGTATACTGATGATGTAAGTGAATGTAAAATTAGCACTTTGAGTATGCAATTTTGATGATTAAGTATCTGAGTAGAACAAGATTAACAATTGATTACTTGAAATTGGATGCTTTAATTTATGTGATTTCCCTAATACATTATATACATATATGCATGTGATTTCCTTGAGCTATTGACATATGGAATGAGTGTGTAGGACATCTTAACTGAGAAATCTAATGGAAAAATGAAATTGAACCCCATGTACCAATTGTGGAAACCCCGTTGTTTGTATTTTATTTGCATCATGAGTTGTATGAATGTATCTTTTTGTAATCAGTAAATGTTAATATTTTGTAATAATGTTTTGATGGTGTCTCTTGACACTCATGATTTGTATATGCATTCCAACATGCTAGTTAGGGTTAACCAAGTAACCTATAGACCTAAGTCGGACTAAGTTAGTGACCTTTTTGCTAATCAATTTTTAATCAAGATTAATTACTCCTAATCTAGTTTAGTGTTTAATATTCATTTTGAAGGTTGTTAGGTAGTCCAAATTTTCCTAGTATTTTTTAGGTCCCAAATTAATCCCTAAGGCTTAAATTCATGAAATCTTAATACCCAAGGGGTATGGGTATGGGTTGGGGGCATTTTCCACCCCGCTAGCCCCTTTTTTTGACTTTTATGGTCACTCAAAAATCTAATTTTTTCTTTGTTGCAAAAATTGATTGATCCCATCATGACTTGGATGACCTTAACTCCACCTTGAGGTTAGCCTTAGGTCTAGTTGTGTTAGAATCCTCTAGAGCTTTTGGGAAAGTGGGAAAGTTATTGCTTGTTAGAGGTGGTTGAGTTTAGGATCTTATTTAGAGGCAATTTTGAGGAGGTTTGGGGTGTTCACCCAACCTTTAGTTTTAGAGGGATTTTAAGAATTGAAGGAGAAGGGGAGGAAAGAAAGCTCATCTCAAACTTGTTCATTTTCCATAACCTAATTTTTTGAAGTTAGGAATACTTCACCTCATTTTGGTTTCATGTTGTGCTTCATATTTCAGTTTCATTGTTTATGTATGTATGTGTATGTGTTGAGTATGTTGGGAGGGATTGATAATAGGTTTTTTTCAATATCTTTCCTTTGTGTCTGTTTTGAATTTTGAAGTTTTCTTTTATGGGTGTTTTGGCATTACTCACCCTCAGATAGGGTAGAAGTGGCCATCTTCGAGGAAAGGTCTTCAGTTGGACTCCAACAGTGTAGAGTTTCTTCTCAAGATGAGAAGAGGGAGAGAGGGTAGGGTGTTATGGGCCCCTACCTATCAACACAAACCACGTATGAGTTGTGGCATGTAAGAATGGAAGAATGGAAGTTCTTGAGTTATAGCCCCAATAGGGCACCAGTTTTGGTGTTCTGTCTGACATCTCCTGTTGAAAAAATCCACCTTCTCCCTAGTTTTGGTTCAATGTCTAATTTGTTGTGAAAACCTGGTATGGGAATGAATGTTTGATTTCTATATCCTTGTTATGTTTGTTTGTCACCTAGTCAGTTTTCATTCTCTCCACGATCTTAGTGATGCATTGTAGAAAATGAAATGGGTCCCTTGTTAAGGGCCATGAAGGAAATTTAAATTGATTGTTGAAATTCAGTTATGTTTGGGATTGAAATCCTGTGTAAAATGTATTTAAAATTTTTGTTGTAGTGGCAACAATGTTGGGTTTTCTTCCTAGTTCTTTCCTGGTGGAGCCTTTGAATCAAGTGGTCAATAAAATAATGTTTGAGTAATATTGTTTCTTATGAGGTTTTCATATTTTTATTTATATGTATGTATATCAAAAATGAGGAAAAAAATGATGATGTTCAATTATGCAAATTTCAAAGTTCAAATATGTTAAGGCAAAATTTATGTTATGTTGGGAACTTCATTCATTTTCGTGCTTAATAGGAGATAATATTGCTCTTACATTATTGTGATAACCAATTATTGAACTCTATTTTTAAAACCCATTAAAAAATATATAATATACCCCCTTGTTATAAAAGTAAATTGCTTGTAAAATCCACACTTAGCATAAATAAGGACTTGAAATTTATTTTTGCCCCAAGGAGTAAAAAGTCTATTTTTCGTATGGCAAAAATGTTTTATTATTTTGTTGAAACAGAGAATATTCTCTGTGGTTTCCTTATTTTAAAATTTAAAAAGAAATAATAATAATAATAAATATAATAAAAGGAAATACCTATTGATATATCTAAAATATTCTAAATGCTTTACCAAAATATCCTAAGCCCTTACCTACTAAACTTTTTAAACTTACTACCCCACCCCCCCCCCCCCCCCCCCCCCCCCCCCACCTCATTCTACCTAGGCATGGCCATGGCTTCATTGAATCTACAAACATTAAGTTACCCACGTGCCTCTTAAATCTGACATGCCAGTGGGGATGAAGGAAATGTGACAGCATATTTGGGCAAGGTGTTTTTGGGCATTGATGTTGACACCCAAGAAAATGTTTCCTTTGTTAAAACTTTTCACCCTTACCTTTCCATATCGCTAGCATAGGATTCTTGTCATGCAAATGGAGGGTACTATACCTATGTATGGTAGGCTTAGTCAATGCTTGGGGTTGTGTTTCTCCCATCTTGGGCTATGTGGAAGAGTTGGGTGCCTACATGACTTGACATGGAGTATAGGGTTTAAGTGGGTTTGAGCTCCTTTATTGTTGGCATAGACTTTTAGACTTGTCCTTGATTACCCTCCTTACTACCAACATACTTGTCTAAATTTGTGTTGGGTGAGGTGGCATGGGAATGTGCATGGCCTAGGGAGAGGGTAGGCTAGAGTGCCAAGTGGCTAGGGTGGGTTAGAGGTGTATTGGTGTAGTATAGAGTTTAAGGGAATTGGTAGCTTAGCTTGTTATTAGGCTTAATTATATTGTTATTTTTAATATTGTTAATTAATGTTTTTTTATGAATTTAGATTTTTTAAAAAATTAGTTGTAGTTAGTGATGCTAAATTTAAGTCTTAGTTTTAAATTTAGTTTAAGATAGTTATTATGTGCTTTGTATATTAGTTTACTTCTTTTTTTTAACATATATAACTTGAGCACTTTCATTCAACTAATCATGGGAAGCAAGAGCGGTGGGAGTGGAGGAAGCGGGAGCTTTCAAATTTTGAATTCCTGCAAGGGCGAGATCTGCTCGGATGGCCAGTTTCAAGTCCCTAGTCTAGAACACAGACAACAAGATGGAGGTAGACTGGCAAATCTTGGCATAGGGGATCATTCGAAAAGCGTTGAGGGGGGCCCAGCTATCCATCCCAAGGAAGCGACTAAGATTCCTTTGGTTTCTAAAGAAAACAAGCTAGGAACTACAAAATGGTCTTCATTATTTGGGGTAAAACCTTCAAGGAAGTCCTATTTCCTACCTGTTAAAACTATCCAGGATTCTGAGAAAGGTTCTTGTGCGATTGCCATTCTAGATGAGATAGTGGATCACAACATACAGGCCATGGCTTCTACTTTGGTTGGGAGATTTTTGGGACCTAGACCAAACATTGATGATGTCAGGTTGTTCATCAAACAAAAATGGGCTCTCAAAGGTTAGGTCTCAGTCACGTCAATTATGAAAGGCTTCATGTCTTTTGACTTTACATGCTTGGAAGACCTTGCCAACATTCTATGTGAAGGGAAATGGGCCTTTGGCTGCTCTACCCTTGTGCTTCAGAAGTAGTCATCCAGAATGAGCTTGAATGATTCTTTCTTTGTTCAAGCTCCTGTGTGGGTTAGACTACCAAAATTGTTGTTAGAATACTAGAATGAGGACATCTTTGTGGGGATTGTGAGGACCTTTGGGGAACTCCTCTCAACGGATCCGATCTCTACCTCTAAATTTCATCTCAATTACGCTCGCATATGCATTGGGATGAGTGAAGGAATAGACATGCCTAAGTTCATTGCTCTTCACTCTAAACTAGGGGTGCATAACCAAAAAATCATTTACGAAACCATCCCCTTTGCATGCTTCCTTTGCTTGAAGGCTGGTCATAAGGCCTACCAGTGCCCCAATGTGGCAAAGAAGTTGCCCACAGAACTAGTTATCTCTGATCAAGCCAAGAAGCAATCATCCCACCCTTTTGATAAGGGTAAGATGAAGTTGCTTTAGAGGTGAAAACTTTCTTTGGTGCAAGGGAGCAAGGCCGTTAGCCAGAAGGATAAAGCCTTGAAGGATATTCCTAAGAAGGACATTCCCAAGGAGCAGGAAAGTGCTACCCCCCTCGAGAAGGGTCCTACCTTGGAGATGCCAATCTCAGCCTCAATGGAGGCTCCAAAGATGTAGGAAAGTCACCACTCCCAAGCCATGGGGCCTACAAAGGAGCAAGCTCCACCTTTGGATGCAATAGAGCAACTTATTTCCACAGAGGAGCAAGCTCCACTTTTGGAAGCAACAGAGCAGCTTAGTTTGGGGCAAGAAGCCCCAAACCAAATTATTTCAAAAGCAAAGGAGAGCCAAGATAAGATTCTTTCCCATAAACTCACTGATGTCCAGACCCCTTTAGGGTTGAAGGGGGGAGAACTTTCTACTCCCAAAGGGCTGGAGGCCAAGCTCCATCTTCTCATTAAAAACATGGATCCAGACTAGATAGCCTGGTGGGGAAGTCAGTTAGAAAGCAATGTGACGGTAAGCCTAGATGACTAGTGCATGGTAAAGAAGAAAAAGAAGAACCAAAAGAACCAGAACAATGTCCTACCTCCTTTATCTCTAGTGTCTACCAGAAGTAGGGTCAAAGCTGACATTGGGATAACCCCCAAGGGAGCAAGAAGAAAGAACTCAAATCAGCTTCTACAAGAAGAAACAAAAAGGAACTTGGCAGATGGGAGCTCGAGAACCATAAAGGATTTCTCAGGAAGTAAGAAATGAAAGTCATTTCATGGAATATAAGGGGCCTAAATGGGGCTCATAAATAGGATCTAGTCAGTAATATGATTAGAGACCATAGACCTTATTTTCTGATGATATAAGAGACTAAGATGAAAAGGGATCTGGTTAAGAGGATATCCTTCAATAAAGCTTTTAGCTACAAAGCCTCAAATTCGAAAGGTGCCTCTGGAGGAGTACTAATCCTATATAACTCTAGGGCCTTCAAGTTATCTACCCTTTTTAGCACTTACAATGCTCTTCTGTGTGAGGTTTCTCACATCCATAGCAATGATTCTTGGCTAATCCTAAACCTGTATGCCCTCAACACCAAGAAGGAAAGGAATTGTTTTTGGGTCAAGCTCCTCAACATTCTTTCCAATTAAAATTTTAACAAAGGTATTATCATGGGGGACTTCAACTCACCTCTTTTTGATGCTGATAAAAGGGGGGTCTAGCCTTGGATCAAGATAGTAAGTGTGACCTCGCATTGTTCATTCAAAATCTTCCCTTCTTGGATATGGACCTTCAAGGGGGAAGTTTCACTTGGTCTAATAGGAGAGTTGGGGGAGATAGCATTCAGGTTCACCTTGACAAAGCCCTCATATCTCTTGAATGGCTTCTTTCCCATTCTTGCAAATTATCCCTCCTCCCTAGGGTGTGTTTCGATCACTCCTTATCCCTCCTCATCCCCAAGATTTTGGGAGCTAACTCTTTGGAAAAATTCAAGCCCATTAGCCTCTGCAATTCATTCTACAAGATCATTTCCAAGTTTCTTGTACACTCGAAAGTGTCCCACTCTAAACCCTTCTATCCAAACATTTCCATGAGTTTGGAATGCTTGGATGCCGGCTTAGAGCTCCCTATCCATGGAGTACAAGAGAGTGTATTTCAAGTTCAAGGGCTCTCAGATGAGCCTTAGAGATACTCTTCTTGCTAGTAAACCATGCAATGGGAGGTTCCAAAGACAAGATGCAAGAATGTAAATGTCTCAAGGAGTTCCTCAAGAATGCAATGCAAATGAAAATTAAGCTAGAATGAGATGCAAAGTGGAGCTATGCTAAAACATGTATGAGAGTGTTACAATACCATTATTAAGCCATGTGAGATTAAGCTACATGTAAAAATGAAAGCTAAGCTAAGCTAGAATGCCATGATGCCATGGATGAGAGAATGTAGACAAGAAATAGAAGTTCTCCACAAAGCTCCAAAGAAACTTGTTAGAAAACCTGCAGCATAACAATATTCAAAATATGGATTTGAGGGGGAAAGCTCTCTTCCTTTTAAAGATGTATGGACAGTAGAGATCAAGATGAAGATGGTGGATGATCAACGGTGGAATTCAAAAAGAGGAGTGATCCATGTGCACACACAAGTCAACCAATAGAATATAAGTTGACTTGTCATATAAGACAAAAGTCACAAAGCCTTTTCTTTTAATTGCAAAATAGAAAAAAGACTTTATGTGTGAACTTTAAGTGGGTTAGAAGAATGGGGTCTTTTATTTAATTAAAAGGGGACATGTTCTTTTAATCAAATAATGAACTTAGGATAGCATAGTCAAACTATAGGTTATAATCAAATAAATTGATTATTAGCAATTTGGCTTAGGTAAGTGATTAAATTAATTTAGCCAAAATGTTGAAAAGGGGGCTAATAGTCTAGATGACTATTTTTAGGTGATTACATTTGCCCCTCTTTGACTAATGCGTGATTGATCTGGGAACACATTATGTCAAAGAAAATCGAAGCCAAGTAGGTGATGATAGATATAGATGTTTAATTCCGAAGAGTGAAATACAGAAATAGATAGCAAGTCTTGAATGCACAGCCTGATAACAGTAGTACTGAACACTAGGAAGAGATGATGTCAGAATTCAAGAAGAATACTAACACTTAGAAAAGAGGATAGAGTGAGAGCAAGTGAGAAGATCAAACAAATGCTCCTAAGCAGTGATAGAGTATTTTTGCCCCCTCGGGATCGAAATTGAAATGAGGTAAGGGGATGCAAAAACTGGCTAGAAATGAGAAAATTAGAATATAGCAATGTCCAAGATGACAGATAGATGATTAGAACCCAAGAATGACTATATAAAAAAATTGATAAAATGCCCCAGTTTGACTAGAGTTGGCCTTGAAGGATATAGCATAAAAATAAGGTCGAAATGAGTAGAAAGGTGATTTTAGACATGAAATAGTGAATTTAAGTAGATATGAAGTATGGAAATGATGAAGACATGAAGAAATGAAGATGCCCCAATGATGATTCAGAGATTAGACCTCAAAAGGTCAGCTAACTACTCAGAAGAAAGTAGAATTTTAAAAGACAATTTTGACCATCAAGATGAACTCGAATTCAGATTTTGATCTCGAAAATGAATCTAGGATGTCAAAATTATTTAAGAGGTCAAAACTTTATATAATGTGATGAAAATATAGAAAAGAGATGAAGCGAAAGATTAAGAAGGTGAAAAGACATGAACAAGAAGAAAGTAAAGAAATATATGAAAGGAGTTAGCTGATATGTCCACAAAAAGATGAAGAGAGAGCTCTCCCCATATGCAAGAATGCAAGACTAAGCTAGAAAATGAACCTAAAATGCAAGCTAATATGCAAAGTGGTTTACTAGCAAGAAGTGCATAACATCTAGACTCTTAATTTCATCATTGAGCATTTATTAGGGACATCATGAGATAATACAACCATCACTAGTATAACTATGAGGATATGAATATGATCGATTTTAGATAGGTATGTGGAAATCCAATCTAAGCATCGGAGACATGTAAGTCAAGATAACTACATGATTAGATTCCCTAAGTTTAATTTAGCAAGATTACACCTATATCAAGGCATAAGCGCCAGGATTAACCCTGAGTGCGGTCTTGCAAAATAGTCAAGGATGATACATCTGTAAGTCAATGTGTTGAATAGGACCAGCATAAATGCTTACAACACTATAGATAAACAAAGTATACCCACAAGCAGAGATCAAGAAGACATGCCCCATGCCCCCAGTCTTCTAGTCAATGACATCCTCGAAAGACTATTAGGGAGGGAAAACATGGCAAATAAATCATCATAGAAAGCATAGAAAGTAGATAAATATCAGCATAGCTCAGTCGTTTAAATGTTAAAGTGCGTGTGTGTAAGTCACTTGGCCATTTCTTCAAGACTTGATTCTGATAGTGAGAAATATCATGACATCGGAGCCCGTAGGTAAACTATCTGTAAAGTGTTGAAAAACACTTGATGTCAAGGTGGGGGAAGTGTTGAGAAACACTATGTTGTGAGTTGTCAAAGAAACCCTAATGCACAAGAATACCTCAATAGGCTAAGTAGCTATGCCCCCAAGATGAGGACAAGAAACAATTCCAAGCTAGGAAATGTGTAGCAAAAAAAGTGATTGAGACAGACAGACATAGGTGTGAGGGTTTCAAGTAGCACCTGTTTCTAGGTTTTCACCACTTGACAAATTTTTTTAGGACCTTTTTCAATTTTTTGTATTTTTCAATTTTTCAATTTTTTTTGGTGATTCATCAAAGCGCCTATTGCTAGGTTTTCACTAAGATGATCTTTTTTCAAGACATTTTTTGATTTTTAGGATTTTTTAGCATCATATATGATTTTTTTTGGAATTTTTAGAATAATTTAGAGATCACTAGTTCTCAAGCAAGATTACGTCATTTTCTCCCAATGTCTAGCAAGGTATAGGACATGATGGAGCAACGAGCCAGTGGATAAGCAAAGATGGATGAAAAAAGAATATGAAGCAAGTGAAAGTGATCGTCAAGGACTAACTCCTCAAGAGTACCCAAGCTAGGGAAAGAGGTGAAATAGTCATATGAAGCATATTTTGGATAAGCAATGGAAGTAATGAGAAAGATAGCATGTAGGATAAGCAATGAAGCCAACAAGTGAGATAGCATGAAGTGTATAGTCCAAAAGAGTAGCCATGTCAAGAGACCTATGAGAACCATGTTTCATTTATTATGATCAAGACCAAGGGGTCAACTAGATAGTATAGCCATGGGATAGAGCAATAAGAATAAATCTCAAGATAGAGGCTATGAGTGAATGGGAGAGCACAATAGAAAATCTAGTGGATAAGATAGCCAATATGCAAAGATAGCTCAACATTGTCAAGATCAAAGAGAGAAGAAGGGACAAATGGATGATGGAAGAATTACGCATGATGCCTGTTTGCCAGATTTTCATCATGGTACTTATCCAAGGTGCCACAAGAAGTAGTTTTCACCATGGGATGGATTTATTTCTCTTTACTTTTGCTACCAAGGTGCCACAAAAAGTGGTTTTCACCAAGGCACATTTTCTTTTTCTTTTTCTTTTTTTTGAATTTTTAGAAAAAGCTCAAGTTTTTTGAATGTAGATAGTTCTCCTATAGGAAAGATAAGTCATGATAAGACAAGACCATAGAAAGGTATGCTCAAAGATGTTGATAGGGTGATGAAAGGGAAATGGTAGTAGGAAGAATATATGGAGGATAAGAGTTCATGTATAGAAAGGAGGTGTAAGATTTAGAGGATTTCATGTGGGTAGCTAAAATATTGGACAAGATCAACATTGACACACACCTTGAAGGGTATTGGAACAATGGAGGAATCATGGATGAAATAGCTTGAGATTTAGATGTATTAGGTGGTAGAAAAGATTTGGAAAAAAGTGGAGTGGAAGGCTTTGGAATATTTTTAGGAAGATTTTTGGAAGAAGATGGAATAGAAGCCTTTGGAAGCTTGAATGTCAACTTTGAAGTATTTTCAATATTCAAGTCTTTCAAAAGAGACTTGGGAATCCATATAGCTTTAGATTTTTCTTTGGATACTTCAAAACACATTTCTTCAATAATGGGTTTAGGAACCCATATTTTCTATGATTTAGCTTTTTTAATAGTGGACCTTTGTGGTTTCTTTTGTGCATTCTCCTTCTTAGCATTCACATGTCAATTAAATGGGACATAGTGATCTTCATTTTTTGATGAATTCTTATGTTTATTCTCACTTCCAAAGGACTTGAGATTTGTGGATGAATAAGGCTGATATGACTGGTTTAGATGTATAGATGGGTGAAAAGTCATCAAACATGAGTGTCTTTGTTGATCTTGAGGTATGATGGGAGAGCTAGGGAATGAGCTAGGAGTGAATGTAGGAGATGGAGGAACATAAGGCCCCAATATGGATGGAAGGTTTGAATGCTTTAGCTTAGATGGATAAGGACCAATGATAGATTTAGAAGATGCAAAGGGATAGTGGGAAGGGATATCAACATCTTTAGAGTGAGAAACATGGTCAAAGCCATCAATAGGCTCATGAGTACCTTGTATAGGAATAACATTTTTAATAGAAGCACTTGAAGCTTGAGTAAAATTTTGAAGTGGATATGGAGAAGTAGAACACGAGGGGATACTTTGATCTTTTCAAGTAGCCTTGTATAGCATAGGAAGAGAACTTTTCTCATAATTTTCAGTAAGCTCAAGGGAGACAATGGAAGTGGTATCTTCATCAAACTTAGGAGGTCGAGAAGATATAGGATATGGAGGGGAAAAATCTTGAAAGAGATGAAAGGGTGCTTGATCTTGATCTTTCTTGACATTTATAGCTTTTTCTTTTTGAGAGTCCTCTTGACATGGAGCCACTTCTAAGGACAAGGGAGAATGAAGAGTGAATGGAGTAGTGTTTGGATTAGGCATAGAAGTGCATGAAGGTTGAGGATGTTTAGGATTAGTAGCATGGAAAAGGTTTGCAGCCAAGTGAAGGTTAGCTTGAGTTTCTTTTAGAGGTAGTCCTTGAGGATACACGTAGTCAATGTGGAAAGCATTAGGTTCTTTATTTGATGGAGGCATGTTGGAAAGCTTTGAAGTGTTGGGAGATGCATGAGTTTTTGAAGAAGTGGAGGTATCAAGGAAACCATCACTAGAAATAGGTTCATTAATATGATTTTTCTCAAGAGAAGTATCCTCAACACATGAGTCACTAGAGGTTCCAATAATTCCATTATCAATAAGATCTTGGATTTTATGTTTTAGCTCAATGCAATCTGATGTACTATGCTCATTATGTTGATGATAAGCACAATAGATATCCAAGAATGGGTTTCCATATGAGCTAGACTTTGGTAACATGATGATCTTATTGTGAAGAAGTTTTTGCAAAGTGTCATCATAAGAATCTTCTAAGGGAGCAAAAGTTCTATTAGAAGTATCTCTAGGATCTTCTTGTTGTTTCTCAAGTGAATAGAATGCATTCATGTCTTCATCATTATCTTGGTCAAAGATAGGTCCATCATGAAATTTTGGAATAGGCTCAAAGTAGGTATCACTTGCTTGTCCTCTAAAGAGGTCTTTAGATCTAGAAGATGAAGACATTTGATGTCTTGAAGTAGAGCATGTAGACCTAGAAGAAGAGGATGACCTCAAAGAAGGTGACTCACATGGATGTAAAGACCTTAAGGAAGATTCATGTAATGATGCAATCTTCTCCTCTAACCTTTTCTCAAGTTTAGACTTCATTTCTATCATGTGCTTAGAGAGATGAAGGTAAGAAAGATCATTTGTCTCTTCTAGTTCTTTATATTGCGCATATAGATCTTGAAACTCTTTAGTGACATGGAGGATATCATGATCATCTAGATTCAGTTGAAGTTTGGTAGCACAAGGTTTAGATCCCATAGTTTTAGATGCAAAGCTAAGCATAAAAGAGCCTACAAGATAACTTGATGTTGAAACTATAGGAGGTAGAGTGTTCACTTGCCAAGATAGTGGAGAGAGATGAAAGTGACTTGTCAAACAATATGTCCAAGAAACTTACGACATGAATGACTCAATTCAATAGCAAGGCAAGATGCCCAAATAGCCAAATAGATAGAGCAAGTGGGGTGACAAGTGTACAACTTTCCCAACCCAAGAGTGTAGTCAAGAAATCAAGGTAACCATTTTAGCAAAAGGATAACTAGCAAGCATGCATAGATCATGAAGACAAAAATACCAAGAGAACTAAGACCAAAGAGTCACTTTAAGCATGTTCAAAAACTAAAGACATAGCAAATCAAAGTCAAATGATGAGACTCCCCTTAGCAAGTAACACAAGAAAATGTTTGCACTTGACATTTTGACTTGGTTGACAAAGTTTGACAATAATTGATAGCATAGCAAGCTTGATGTTCAAAAGCAATTTCTTTCCAAGCAAGATAGTGACACATGGAGTAGTCTTCAAACAATAAAGCAAGGGATAAAGCAACCTTGCATGATACAAGCATATGTGAGGTCTTAAAAGAAATCCCTAAAACTATCATCATGTGTATGGTCAAAAGATTTTCATAGGTCTAGCACATTCAAGAACACATCAAGCAATATCTACCTAGAAGTCATGGTTCATTACTCAACAACTTGGCCCATGCTTGATGCTCCTTTGCCTCACACCAAGTGGTTTCCCACAAGAGATATTGGCTTTGTCATGGAAATTCCATAAGCATAACCAAGGGAACATAGATGGTCAGTGTAAAATCTTGGGGTGATTCGGGTAGTCCACTAGGATCGATCCTTGCACCAAGAAGTTGAGCGGCTAAAAAAGGTAGTTACTAACTTAGGGTGTTTAGATAGGGCTTCCATTCATAGTGTTCCTCTTGCTCCCAATTACGAGACACCTCACCTTGCAATGAGTAACCAATCTCACGATCACAAGAGTACCTTAAGCATTCTTGCCTAGTGATCTCCCTATGGTCAAAATCCCATAAGCAATCACACTAAGAAAAGACAAACACTATGTCTACCAAGGTTTTGTGTCCTTGATAGCATTGAGTTTATAGTGGGTTGGAAGAGCTGGGTAATCTGCTTGTCCCCACTTGGGTCATCCCTCTCAAGTTGTCCGAGAGCAGGCCCTCTAAAGGATTATAAACTACACAAAGAGTGGATCAACTTTTGGAAGTCAAGATTTCTGATTCACCACACGGGTGAAGAGAATACTCTCTTATTCCAATAATTTTCTCCAAAACACACCAGGAAGATTCAGTTGCCTCTTGCTTTTGAAACCAAATGACAAGTCAAGATTTCTGATTCACCACAAGGGTGAAGAGCATACTCTCCTATTACCAAAAGACTCCAATCACAAGTTTTATGTGCCTATGAAAAATGAAAAATTAGTCAATGCCACACATGAAAAAAAAAAAGTAAGAAATTTTGAGTTTTTATGCTTTGGACAGCCCTACAAACAATGTTAGTAGCCCTTGCACATTTGAAGCTTTGACATGCGTTCTTTTTATGCAATGTTTCAATTTTTTTTTTCGTAAGGATGGAAACCTGTAATCAAAACTTGTTAGCATCAAAAGTTAGTATGAAATAACATAAAAATCTTCAATAAAAAGTGGTGAGTTTCCTCAAAAATTCAATTTATCTTCCAACCAAGTGCATGCAAAGAAAGTGCAAGTTAATCACAAATGCTCTCATTTTTACTCTTTGATTTTGACCTAGTCAACAAGATTGGACTTGTTTACTATTTTTTTTTATCCAAAAATGAAAATTAAAAGAAGAGACCCCTATTAAAAATAAGAGAGCTTTCCAAAAATGCAAGAAATTTTAAAAAATCTCTTCATTTGCGCTCTAGAGATCAATTTTGTCAAAATAGGCCAAATTTATCAAATTGAGTTTTTGATATTTAATATGACGTCAAAATTCAAAACACAAAGAAAGAACCCTCATTATAATTGAAAACACTTTCTGAAAATGTAAGTTTTTAAAAAAAATTCATTAATTTGTGATCAAAAACGACTTTTTATAAAAAATAAAGAAAAACTCATAACTCCCAAAAATCACATCAAAATTCTCTGAAAATATGACTGAGACATTTTGAGCATATACTCAACTTGTAAAAAAAAAATTCAGAACCAAACTCCAAGTGGTTTAAAAGATATGACCAAATCTTTAAACCAACTAAATTTTTGGCCTTCAAACCAATTTACTTATGGGTTGTCCTTAAAACCAAAGTGATAATTCTACAAAAGCATTTGATTAGATCCAATATGCTGCTGTAAAAAACCAAAGATAAAAAATAAAAGCAAATGGAGCTATAAACTTGATTCAAGCCCCACGGTGGGCGCCAAAAATGTGTGCTAAAATGTTGTCACATGTATGAGAGTGTTACATTACCATTATTAAGCTATGTGAGATTAAGCTACATGTAAAAATGAAAGCTAAGATAAGCTAGAATGCCATGATGCCATGGATGAGAGAATGTAGACAAGAAATAGAAGTTCTCCACAAAGCTCCAAAGAAACCTGTTAGAAAACCTGCAGCATAACAATATTCAAAATATGGATTTGAGGAGGAAAGCTCTCTTCCTTTTAAAGATGTATGGACGGTAGAGATCAAGATGAAGATGGTGGATGATCAATGGTGGAATTCAAAAAGAGGAGTGATCCATGTGCACACACAAGTCAACCAATAGAATATAAGTTAACTTGTCATATAAGACAAAAGTCACAAAGCCTTTTCTTTTAATTGCAAAATAGAACTTTATGTGTGCACTTTAAGTGGGTTAGAAGAATGGGGCCTTTTATTTAATTAAAAGGGGATATGTTCTTTTAATCAAATAATGAACTTAGGATAGCATAGTCAAACTATAGGTTATAATCAAATAAATTGATTATTATCAATTTGGCTTAGGTAAGTGATTAAATTAATTTAGCCAAAATGTTGAAAAGGGGGCTAATAGTCTAGATGACCATTTTTAGGTGATTATAGTTCTCACTTCCAGACTCCTCAGCATTCTTCCCCTGATCATCTCACCCTAGCAAATTGGCTTTGTCCCTAGTAGGAAGATCCTTGATTCCATCATCTTGATTCACAAAGTCATCCACTCTCTTGAGGCAGGCAATAAGGAAGGTTTCCTTCTCAAACTAGACTTGTCTAAAGCTTACGACAGTGTTGACTCAAATTTCCTCTTTGCTGTCCTACAAGCCTTTGGTCTCGATGATCAGGTATGCAAGCTCATCTCTCAGCTCCTGTCTTCTCCCTCTTTGTCTATTTTGGTTAATGGTCTCCCCACTCCTTTCTTCTCCCCCTCAACGGGTTTAAGGTGGGGTGACCCCATTTCTCCTATCCTTTTTGTCATCTTGGTGGAATGCCTAGGCAGAATCATCCAAAAGAAGATCTGGGATAGGAGTTTGAAAGGTCTAAGGGCTTCTTTAGGACCCTCTACTTTCACCCACTAGAAATTTGTGGATGATAGTATCTTGGGGGGTGAAGCCTCTATCCGAGAGGCTAGGAATTTCAAAAGCATTATGAACTCCTACACCAGGGGCTTAGGACAAGCTATCAATTTGGATAAGAGTTCAGTTTTCTTCCTCAACACCCCTTTGGAGAGGTAGAGAAAAATTTCTCGCATCCTAGGATGTGGCATCGGGTCCCTGCTAGTGACTTATATTGGGCTACCTCTTGGAACGCAACCTTCAGATTCCTTTTGGATCAGCATTATAGACAATTTCACTAGGAAACTTGCAGGATGGAAAGGGGCCACCCTCAGTCAAGCTGGCAAATGCTCTTTGGTTAACTCTATTCTCTAGAACCTCCCTACCTATGCCCTCAAGACTTTTAGGATTTCGGTCAAGTTTGAGAAAAGAATGGAGAGGATTTAGAGGGATTTTCTCTGGTCAAGGACTGATGACCACAAGAGATACCACCTAGTTGCTTGGGACCTAGTCTGCCAACCCAAAAGCTAGGGAGGTCTTGGTATTAGAAAAATTTCTCACCTCAATCAATCCCTTTTAGCTAAACATCCTTGGCACATCTTCAAAAGCATAGGTGTTTGGAGGGATAATCTGGCTGAGAAATATCTGGGTAGGCTGTCTCTTAACTCCATATTTCAAGGGGCTAAGCTACCAACGAGATCCCACATTTGGAATGGGATCTTGAAGGCCCTCCCCCTTGCTAAATCCAGGGCTAAATGGAAAGTTGGAATGGGAGACAAAATCTTTTTTTGGCAGGATAGCTGGCTGTGTCAGGAACCCCTCATTAGTCACCCCATATTTGGTAGGTGGGCTAATCAATGTATTGGAAGATACAGTTTGATGGTAAGGAACTATAGAAATGGTAATGAATCGCACAATTTGGTTGAACTTTTGTAGGACCTCAAGCCTTTAATGACCTCTTTGAATGCCATCTTCATCAACCAGAATGGTGACTCTTTAGTTTGGGGAGATTCTTCAGGGGGCCTTTACTCTGTGGCCTCTGGCTATCTATCCCTTGTGAGTAAAGAGGAGAAACCTATCTGGGCCAATGCCTAGATCCCTGGGCTTACGCCTAAGATAAACGTTTTCTTCTAGCTCTCCTTACAAGATAAAATCCTCACCCAGGATAATTTAGCCAAGAGAGGCCAAATCTTACCTAATAGATGTTGCCTCTATAAGCAAGATCTGGAAATGGTTAATCATATGTTCATCCACTACCCCTTCTCCTCTAGGGTGTGGAGCCATCTGACTACTAACCTGGACTTCAACTGTTGCCCTCCAACTTGCATCCAGGATTTCTTTAGTCAGTAGAGAAGCCACCACCAAGGATTAAAATCTCAGTTATTGAGCTCCTCGATCCTCCCACACTTCTGCAAGGGAATTTGAAAGGAGTGCAACAACAAAATATTTAGAGACAGATAAGCCCCTAAGGTTATAATACCTGAGAAAACTGAAAGCCTTATGACAGAGAAATATGCCATAACTAGAGAAGGAGACATAAAGGTTGGAGGGAATAGTAAAGCTAGGAAAGAAGACAGGATCAAAAGAAGATAGGAGGCTATTTTGTCTTTTCCTCCTGAGAACTGGCATAAAGCCAATTTTTATGGGGTGGCCAAGGGGAATCTAGGTCCAGCTGGATGCAGAGGTATCATAAGAAATAGTTTGGGAGGTGGCATTGCTGCTATCTCTTCCCCTATTGGCCACCAAACCAATCATCTAGATGAAGCCAGTGCTGCTAGGTTCACTGTTAAGTTGGCCTTGGCCTTAGGGATTGAGCAGTTATGGCTTGAAGGTGACTCCTTAAATATAATAAATTCTAAACCCTCCAAGACCATCGAAAGCATTATTGAGGACCTAAAATTGGACTTAAGGAAATTTAAAAACTACCACGTCAGCCATGTTTATCATGAAGCAAACACAGTCGCTGATTGGTTTGCCAACAAAGTAGTTGCTAGCAACTCGGTGATGACGTGGGGAAGCAACAATGTTTTTTTAATTGTGGCAACTAAGCTAATCTAAAAGGAGCAAATCCATGGCACCAACATAACATCTTTTTAATGATGGTAGGATTTGCAAAATTGTACTTCAAAAAGGGAATTATTTGGAGTTATGCAAAACCCCCTCCACTCCATAATCATGTCTACAGAAAACACGAGATGAAGGAATCCAAAAATAAAGCCATAAACATGCACAATAATATTTTTGTTCTCAGCGCCTTTTGCTACTCTGAACTCGGTAAAACTGCTAGTGGTTTAGGGTTAGTTGAGCCAAAAATTGCAATGGTGGGAGAAAGGATCAGAAGAGAGCCATGGGGAAAAGTGGAGAGATGGAAAGAGAAGAAGATGATCTGGAGAAAGCTCTAGAAGGGTGGTATAACCAAATTCATGGAGAAGCTTCATGGATTTGATGCAAGGGTTACTAAAGCTATGGTTGATTCCTAGCAAAATGGCAATGTCAAAATTGATGGTGTTTCCCACCAAATCACTGATGGTCTTATTGTGGAGGTAATTGGATTTTCTTAGGATGGCTTGAACTTCTACAAGGACAAGAAGATGTCTGCCAATGTTGTCAATGACTTTGTCAAGGATGGTAAGCAGAAAAGCAAACTAGTCAAGATTGACACCTACTACGACATTGATTCCATCAAAAAGTTTTGGAGTAATGTTCTCAGGATTATCATTGAATATGTCACTCTTGACCCCAGGTTTGATAGAATCAGGACTCATCATTTTGTTCTGTTAAATCATTTTAGACACAAAGTGAAAATTTCTTTTCCTTTTTACATTCTCACCTCCATGGCCAAGAATATAGAGGGGTTCAAGAAATGCCCTGTCAAAAATCTTGCCCTCCATGAGGGTCTCCTACTTCTTATTTATGAGTTCTTGAAAACCCATACTAGAGGTAAAACCATTGGGGATTCAGGTAGTGCCTCGAAGGACACTGCCAGTTCTAATTCTGGGAATGAGCTTGTAGTGAAATCAGAGAAAATTGACACCCCAAGCAAAGCTATACCTATTACCCGTGATCCCCGCATCCCTAGTAGGAAGAGCCCCAGATGTCTTCCCCCTATCCCCCCTCTCCTCATCCTAAGGAGGTGAAAGAGGCTAGTGATGATGATGTGGAGTCTGATATGAAGTCTGAGGAGGAGGACTTAGAGGTGATGAAGGAAAGTGAGATGGAAGAAGATAAGGGGAGAGAAAATGACAAGGAGGTGGTAACCCCTATGGACCCCAAGGTTAACCTCAAGAAAAGAAAAGTGAACCATGCCCTACCCCAGGAACACCTCAGTGACCATGTTGATGTGCCCCCTAGCCCCACCCTGCCCAATTCACCTCAAGAGGTTCCCATTTCACCCCTGGAGGAGATGATTGAAATCATGGTTGAAAAAGTGGGGGAGGTAATCAGAAAGAACAAGAGGAGGGCCTAGAGGAAATTTTATGGGGACAAGGTCAGTTTGGGTATTGTTAGAGAACCTGCTAATATCCAGGTGCTGGAGGACCTTGACAGAAGCACCCACTATGACGAGCTCATTGACCCAGCTCTTTTGGTTATCTCTGACAATGTGTGAGAAACTAGTTTCAACTTCCTGAACAATGCAAAGAATAGTCTAATTGACAACTTTCATTCCATCAAGTGGCTTTTTTAGGAAATTGAGGCTCTAAAGGATAGGAGCAACTAGCCCAACAACCAGGGTATTGACAAGGACTAGGAAGCCAAAGGAAGCAATGACCAAGTGGGTAGCCAGGAGAAAGATAGAGGTCAGGTCTCTAGAGACCATCAGGATGACAGACTCACCTAGCTTGAGTAGAAGGTCCAAAGGCTAGATTCTGTCCACCAGATAATCGCCAAATAGATAGTAGACACCCTTCACACCTTGAATGAGAATATTTTTGATTTGGGGGACAATCTAACTACAACTGGCCTTGAAAGGGATGTGGAGAAGAACACAGAGCGAGGATTCAACTGGGATGAATTTCAAAAATAGGCCAGTGACTAGGTGAATCAGGGGAACCAGATGAACACTCCTACCAAGATTCAGGAGGGCATGGCCAGTCAGAAGGACAATGATGCTGCAGAAACCCTACAGGCCATGGATACGGACGACCACTAGCCTATTCGCCTGGCTTTTCTTTTCTGTCTCTAGCCTTTGTTCTTTGGCTTTGGGCCTTCTTTTGTCTTTGGCCTTTTGTGGCAGTTTTTCATATGTTTAGTCTGTTTCATCTTGCTCTTTTTGCTATAAAACTTTGGGTTTCAGGATCCCTGTAAAATCTGTTTTACATAATCAAAAACATATATAACTTGATTAATATGTTTTTTTAAAATATTAATATATGTCAAAATTAATAAATGTTTTAAGTGTTATATTAAATGTTTCTTTTGAAAGTAATTTATATCGGTATAAGTTAGTCTAGATTTAGTTTATTTATATTATTATTATTTTATAAATTATAATAAAATTGTAATTAGGATGTAGTTTAATTATGGGCACAATATGATATTAATTAGAAGCTCTTTTTATTTTCAATATCTCAAAATAATTAGACTTATAATTATGCAAATAACTCAATTATTTTGTTACTTAATAATTGGCTTCATTAATATGTTAAATGCTAATGTTATCTGAATGTTTTTAATGCATTGTTCATTCACATTTTTTAAAAGTATACAAAAGTAACAATGTGATAAATTCTTTAATAAATTGAGATTGAATTGTTTAAATTAATTAATTCAATTTAAAAAATGAAAGTTTGAAAGTTTTAGCTTGATAACCTTTTCATACTCATTGATTTTAAACTTAGTAAACTTAAGTATTAGAGCCTTTTAAAAAATAAAAATAAAAAATTGCATGTGTTTTTGCCCTCGTATTTTGGGCATGACATTAAATTAGATTGAAATTCACATTTTTATTTATGGAAACCCTCTAGAGACGTGATTATGCCATGGATCAAAGAATGTCATAATTGCAAGCAAGTCTTTGCTTCATAGACTCTTCCATCAAGGTTTGCACTAGCAATCAGTATCTAGCAAATGATTTTTCTTGTGTTGGTCAGCTTAAAAGGTAAGTGATTGTTTTCAATGCCTTGAATTTTTTATTCATTGCTTGTTATAGTATTTGCATGCTATACCACATGCTCCTCTATGACAACATCTCATCTAGTCCCTAATCCATCTACCAACAATGCAAGATCATCTCAGTGGCCAAAATGAAAATGATGTATTTAGTTGCAAAAGAAGTTATATATAAATCCAAAGAATAAAATAGATGATATTCGACATATGCATATTCTATTAACTTGGATTTTATTTTGTATACCTATAACATATTCTTTATTCAGGAGTATCTATAGATTTTTTTGGGCCTTATTTATTCTACCATTTTTAACTAGTCATCTTGAAGACTCTGGAAGGTATAGAATACACATAGAAATATAGACAAATATAGGAGCACCTGAAGCTACTATCATAAGCCTCCAACTAATTATATCCCTTGGGAAAAGTAAAAAGAATACACAGTAGGAAGTGAGAGTTCCTAATGAACTAGTTAATTGTGGGAAAGTGGTTGGTTGACCTTAAATTTCTAAAGTTGTATCATATATGATAAAGGGAATATTTTTGTTATTAAGAGATATTTAGATACAAAATAGGGAAATAAAACATTAATTATGCTATGAGATGATTAATGAAGCCTTACATATAGTGTTAAATTAAAAGGAAAATATATTTCATTGCACTGATAATATGTCATATGTTGATGTGGATTAGAAGCATCAAAAATGATACATGTACTTCAACATCAAATATGTCATTGAATGGAAGTATATATAATCAAATACAAGTTCATTTTAGTAGGCTTACTAGAAGCATAATGAACGATGCTTGCAAGAGTTTTCAAAGGGTGTGATATTCTTATGTAATGGAAAGAGTGGTTAAAGAAACGATAATAATTATCATCATTTCAACATTGATGATTAGTATTCATGATTAAAATAGTCATAAATTCAAGGAAATGTCTATTTTCAACATCTCTAGCAACAAAATATTAAAAAGCAATGTTCAACAGATCAAAGCAGATCACGTATGAAGGTAAAAATTAGTTTCAACAACAACATGCATGTCCAATATGAGAAAATGGTCAACATGAAGAAATATTTTTGTACATAAATGACATTTTTAGTAGATATCTCAATCAAGCTTTCTTTCAGCACATAAGATTTTTGGAGTGAACATATGTATTACAAATAGAATAAAGTATCTACAAAATGTATGATGTTTAAAGGGTTTTCTTAAATTTTGCATGAATATCACTATAAGCTTATAAGTGGAGGTGCTTCATTTGTGAGTCATTAGATTAGAATCAATAATGAATGTGTATACATGATGGCAACAACAACATGATGTTTTTCATGATACATGGGGTTCATATTTAAAATGATAGTATTCTAATTATATGCAATAACATGGTACATCTTGAGTGCTTAAATGAAAAAGATTAAGACAAGTGATTGTACAATTTGAAATACTAGGATATCACAATGTCAAGAGGAATAACACCAAAAGTATCCATAGGATGGGGCAATAATATGATAGAATTCAAGATCCATGACAATATATGTATCATTGTGTGGAATTAGATTAAGCATGAAAAGGGAGTAGAACAATAATCTGAAAATGATCTAACAAAATGTTTGAAAGCCAAAATGTTGAAATAATCTCCAAGTAAAGTAAGCAACCACTATGAAAAGAACTATTATTGGATCCTTAGAGATCAAAATATATGTTACAACAAAGGTATCTTATGCACAACCATGACATATTACCTTAGCATGAAATTTGGGAACAAAGAATGTAGAGGACAATGTTAGATTTGTATTCATTAATATTACTTTGTCATATTTAAATTACAAGAATAAATTGGGTGTTTTAGATTTCCCTCCCATTAAGTAGACACATTATATTGATTCCTTAAGCTATGAATCAACATATTAATTGTTGTCATATGCAATAAAAAAAACTATGAATCAGCATTCTGCAAAAAAAACCATGATAGTGTCTTGGTTGGAGTTGCCCGTATGAAGACTACTATACATTCTTAGAGTAAAAAAGAACCTTGAGGAGAGTACAGAAAAAAAGAAATGGATTCATGGGGGTAGTTACCTTATTCAATAAGAAAATCTTCACACTTACACGAGTTTGTAAATTTTTTTATCTACCAATGAGTGGAAGCTAGTAAGTCAAAAGCTTGACTTTGACTTTGAAAAGGTAATGTTATTTGGAAGTTTTTATGTTACTTGTTTTGTGAGAGTAAGTGAGGTTAGAAGAGAGAATACTAAGGGACAAAGAGAATCTTTGCAAGCATTAATGAAGGAAGGTGAAGCAAACTTAAGAATACATTTCCTTTTAATTAAAGATTTGATGGTTTCCTCAAGATTGAATTAGATGAATAAGAGGAATAAGGCAAACTCAAGAAGAGAAAGTGTAATGAAAAAGAATGGTTTTGGAATGCTATGAGGAAGTAATCAAGATAAACAAATATGGAATGGCATTGCTATGAATATATCAGCAATGTGATTTTACTTTTGGAGCAATAGCAAACTGTCCCCTAGGATAATCTTCTAAGGTAGACATAGAATTCTAGACCAATTATTGAAGATATTATTGTAGGTCAATAACTATCCCCTAGGATAATCTTCCAAGGCAAACACACAATGGACCTTATTTACGGAGAAAGTTAAGCACATTATGATCCATATGGTTCCAAAAAATAATTGAAGGTATCTAATTACGTCCATCCCTTTAATGTTATGACTAAGTAAACTGGAGGCAAATGATGCGTTGAGCTGTCATTTTGCACAATGCTTAATGACAGTAATCCTTTCAAAATCCTCTCTTGAAAAGTTAATCCAAGGATCAACTCCAAGGTTTTGGGTGATCTTGCAACCTACTAAAATCTGCTCAGTTGAAGATAAATGTGAATGTTCATGAGGAGGAATTTTTTGGTTATGATAACTTTGAATAATGTGTAGAATTTGTCTACTGCTTCAAAAGAGTAAACACACAAAAAGAAATATATTTCTTGTATTTTTCTTTTTTATGATGAATGAAATATAACAATGCTACTATATTAATTCCCAATTTAACATAGTGGTTAGTAAAAAAAATAATGAAGATAAGGTGACAAGAAGTTTAAGTAAATAACTTGAAAATTAAATCCTAATGGACATAAACTACAGAAACAACGCATTTGCAAGTTAAACTCTTGGAAAGATCAAAGGGTAACCAATGAAAGTCAGAGTAGCACTTCCTTAATTCCACTAATGCAATCATCAATGGGGGATTCAATAACCATATGATGTTTCACTTTTCATCAAATTGAAACGCCATGGGAAGTGTGATCATGCAAGACAAAATAGGTGATCTCTTCTCGAATTAGATATGTTAGCAGAATTCATAAAACCATAGCAAACAACAGAATTAAAAGATCACACAACCATAAATAATGCAATAAAATTTTGGTTCAATCACATTCCATGAACATACATTCAAAAAATATAACACACTTAGGAAATAATCACTACACTCCAAAAGTGAGCACCAAAAGCATATATTATTGCAAAATAATGGTAGCCTTGATTACATATTACAATCCCATATTTGTAAGAGATCTTCTCCTCAATTTGTGTTGAGAGTGAGAGATATCTTTATGTAATCATATGCTTTAAACTAATAAAACAAATTTATTTATGTACAAACTATCTACTAACTAGTGCGAATTAGGACTCCATCCATTTTATATCATTAACTAGATGCATGATCCTTTACATTTCTTAAAAAAAAGAAAACATGAGAAAATAAGAAAAAAAGATCCTTTAGTTGATGTAAAAGTGACTAGAAGTTGCAAAAATAGAAGCTCCATCTTCACTAGGCATCCGTAGGAGTTGAACTGTCATCAGACTGTGTTTCTAATGCATAGAAAGCTTTATTTTTAGAACTAATTGTTAACTATTGGTGCACCTCAAAGTTCTTCAAAATATTCCAAAAAATTATTGAAAAAACACATCTACACACCTGGCTCACCTGCACACCTAGGAAAGTAGGCTCCAAAACACAAAATTATGCTAAGCATCAAAATTGAAATTCTGGCATTTGGGTTTTGTTCCTCTTTATACCAGAACTATGTCTGGATATTTACCCTTGAATTTCTCTATTATCTCAATGACCTAAGCTGCATCTATTAAACCTAAGGCATTATATTTATCCTTTACTTTGTACCTATAGTTATCCACTTATATATGGGTTTCTACAAAATCTCCAAGTTTTGTGTCAAGCTCCAACAGAGCTTCTTCCATTCTGGAAAGCTTCTTCTATTGTGGAAATCTCATAACTAGAAAGCTTCTTCCATTCTGATTGCTTTCTAGATATCCTCATCATTAGAAACTTCATCAAAAATTTCTAAAATCTCTTAACTACTACCTCTATTGGTATTATATTTTCCCATGTATTGTCTTCAAAAATGTCCAGACATGCATCACTATAATGTTCCTCAGCTTCCAAAATTGCTCTTGGGCTTGGTGCTTGAGCCTATGAATCTTCATGTGTACTATTTCTATTACTTTATTACTATTTTCAATCTTCTCTATCCAATCATCTATCTTTTCTTATTCCTTAGCCATATATACATCGATTAGCATCTAATACCTTTGACCTTTGATTGCCTGTAATGCCTGTAAGCTTTTCCCCCAAATTTGCACTTCATCCATTAAACCAAAATCTTGATTCAAAATTTCCACTAACTTGTTCACATTCTCCTAGATAACATGTAATAATTTAATATTTCTTTGAATAATCAATATACCTTTCTCCTCAAAACTTTCTTGACATTGCCAACAAGCTCTCAAAAATGGATCCAAATACACCGCACCCCTATCTCTTCTTTCAGTTGTCACATTTAAGGTTTCCTCAAAGTTTGTGGGATCCAGGGGACCAACAAATTTTCTCAAATATCCCTTTAGGATTTTTTTTTTTCCAATAAAGTGTTATCAATTTTGCCCCATCCTACTCTAAACTTCTAAACACTTTATCCTTGTTGTTACCATCAACTTTGTAGTTTCCAAGGTTGGCTTCCCAAGCATAACTTCCTAGATCTGATAATCCCTTGGAGTTAATTCTTTAACATTTGATTCTAGAGGAGGGATAGCTACATGAGCAAAAAGGTCATTATTCTGATCACGCATGAAAAAGGCTAGTGTGTTTGCATCCTTTGGAGGTGAATCAAGCTTCCTTAGAACTTCTATTAATTCCATTCTATCCTCATCCTCAATAGTGATTATTGTTTCTTATTTCTTATTACTTCTATTTTGAGCACCTTGGGATATGCTACACTAGGTATTTACCTTTAGAGGATGGAGTTTTCTCAGCTATACTTTCCCCCTTATCACTCCTTTTTGAAGTCTTCTCCTTCTGTGAGATACCAGTACCCAGAGTCTCTATATTTGTGCAGCTAATAGTTCTCACCTTAGTGTCTTGGGAAGGTTTTTGTGGTTGTTCACTTACATGTCCTTCTTCTAACACCTCATCAGTGGATACTTATTGTGGCTCTTCTACATGCCCCATTTGGATTTGTTTAGCTTCTATACCTAGAGGAAGAGGGGTAGTTGATCCCTTGTCTACACAGAATGTGACTTGTACTTGGGATACTAGAACTACCTTGGGTCCTTGTGATTTAGGGGGCATCTGACTCCAATCCTCCTATTGAGGTTGATTAGTTGGAGTGTCTCTTATCTTATCCTTGACTAACTTAGTACCCATGAGCATAAAGTCAAGATATGACACCTGAAAGACATCAATGCCCATCACATCCTTTTCATCTATCCATTATTGCATTTTATCTTCTAATGTAGTGGTCTGCATGGGTTCATCAGGGATAGATGGTGGTGCAACCATAGAGATTTTCCTTCATTCCTCCTCTGTGGCTCTAGCTAGCTAAGTCCTCCAACTCAAGGGTAGATTTTCCTCTTCCTCCTCATCACCCCCTTCTTCGCCTCTTTTGGAATGCAATTCAAGATTGATGAAAAAGAAATCACTTTCTTGATCACCTTTTGTCTCCTCTTTACTAGAGTCTTAACCTTCCTTGTTTTAGGCACAAAAAATGAGGCTTGCTCTATTTTTTGAGGTGGAGAAACCTCTTGTACTTCTATTTTTGTTTCCCCTTGGCTTTGTGCATTTGGTGATACTTGGGGATTAGCTTGGGCTTGTGTGGCTTCTACATTCTCTTGCTCTTGTATGTTTTCCTCTCCTTGTTGTGGAGGTGCCAGAATTTCTCCCTCTTTTGGTTTGGATTATTGAGGAGAATTATAATTCCTCTTGCCCTTACCTTTACCCTTTTAAGCCTGATAATAGCCAACTAATCTAACAAGTTGGTGCACCATTTCTAGTCTTATTGGTGGCTGGGCTATAAATGTAGGCATGATGACCTTCGCTCCTCTACCTCTAGCTAGTCAAGCTTGCACATGGAAGATCACTATCTTAGGAATTGGATCAAGTTTGAAAGGTTAGGTCTCTTGATCCAATCATTCATCAATTTGATGATGTGCCTTGCCCTTTGATTAATGTTTGAGTTCTCTTCTTTATCAATCTTGACATTCATAATAGGTCATTTACCAATCTTATCTCTATTAAATAATGGATCAAGAAACTCCTTTGTGTCCTATTGCACTATCTTCAATGGAATTTTTATCTTCAAAGCCTTCTCTTCTAGATACAAAGTCATCCTACAATAATCCCTTATGTAGACATTGTAGTCATTTGTCACATTCATTTAGTGATCTTCAATGACTTCTTCTTGTTGAAATGCTTTGTCAACTAAGTGTTGTACTCTTCTAATGTTGTCAAATATAGTTGAGGAGAATTATACCAATCCAAGGGATATTGATCCCATTCACATTCAAAAGTTGGAATATCTTGTCTTCAATCCACTTGGAAAGGCCCTATAGTCATAGGCCAAGTCCAACATATTTTATCATTCTTTCTAACTCTACCATAGGTAGACAAGAGTTGTCAAGAAATCTCTAGGAGGATTAATCTATCACTAGGATACCTAGGGAGCTTCTTAGGGTTGATAGTTGTACTAGCTACCCTTAAATATGTGAATGTACAAAACTAGATATAATAAGCTCTGACTAGTGATATTTGTGTAGCTACCTCCTCTAATAATCTCTTTGCATAATCCCCTTCTATGAAGTGGATTATTGTGAAGATGAAAGCATCATTTACAATTCTATATTCTTTGTTTTTCTCTAAAAGCCTCTTCTTCACTAGTTGAGGATATACAATATACAACCATGTGTTTTCATCTTTCATGCTACCCCTCTTGTAAAGCTCTAGATAATTTGTCTCCCTTGTGGCTAAAAAGTACACCAAGTATGATGTCATGTAAAATTTCTTGTTGTTCTTTACTACCAACAGCTACTCACCCAAATTGTCACTAAGAGTAGTAGCCCAATCCAATGGCATCTCTTCTTTATTTATTGTCTCAATGTAATGCACCATAAAAATGTTCAGGTGCCCAATTGCCAACAAACCCATAACTCTACTCAAGAGTATGATTAAATATCCAATATCCTCCTTCATGTATCCTCTTTTCATGTCTACTTTGATGCTTCCTTTCCCAGAGGAGTCTTTCCTATAATATATGAAGACTGGATAATCTCAGAAGTCTCATCAATATGTTCCCAATACCATCTCTCTGCTTGCTCATAAGTTAGTCTAATGAATTGGTCCACCCTTGGGAGATGATACAATTTTTCAATGTTCTTGGGTTACAGATTGAGAATGATCTCTCCCTTTATGCTCTTGACTACCCTCTCTTCAAGAACAAAATGCTCTATGAGTGTCATGATTAGTTCTGAAGATTGTACCAACACTAGGTGTGATGTTGCATTAACAAGCCCTGATCGAAACAATACAAAGATCATTTGAGATCTCTTAGTTGGTTTGTTACATAGTTTTAAGAATTCATCCAAATTTTTTTGACCCAAATATGTGTCTTGAATCTCAAAGTACTCATCCTAAAACCATGACTTTGTAGGAATGCCCTGGAACTTGAATACTACTAGTTACCGTGTCATTTTCTTGCCAAGGGAAAATTATGAAGATGTCATTGGATCTGCACAAAAAGCACATCCATTAGTCCAAAATTGAAGAATAACAAACAAAAAACACCCTAGATTATCATGAAAAAACCTCTTAAAAACTTAGACACTCAAAAAACATCTAAAACCTAGTTTATGCCCTAAAATGAAAAAAAAATGGCGCACCAAGCACACCTGACAAGTGCACATGATGCACCTTTTGTAATCAATTTTTCATTATGTGTTGTGCATTATCACACCTCATAGGTGCCCTGATGTGCAACCCATGTTTAAACTTAGGTGCAAAGGTTTTAAAGGTTTTGAGGTGCATATCAATGCACCTGGTTAAATGCATTGATGTGCACCTTAATTAGGTTTTTGTTTGTTTATTTTAAGTTTCTTAGAGTTTTTATGTATTTGAAAAAGGGGGATGTACATAGGAGCATGCCTAATTAGGTGCACTACTATGTACCTCAATTTTTCTTTGATACTTGTTTGTTTATGCTTATGTGTAGGTGGTGGAGGGCAGATGTGCACCTACTAGGTATGGGGGATGCATAGAGAAAACTCTAGAGAAGAAGACAATGAAGAAATAATGAAGGAGAAGGGGGTGGGAGTTATATAGGCCCTAGGAAAATTTTGTGTTGTGCATCACCAAAGGTGATATGCCTCTTATGTATTTTGGCACACTAGTGCACCAGTTGAGGTGTGCTAGTGCACCTTTGAATTTTGCAAAAGACTCGTCTAAATTTCTTCTCAGAATTCTAATTTTTTGACAACTAGGTTTTCTAGTCAGGACCTGGATGTGAACTAAGGCACTAGGTAAGACCTCAAAAGGAATTAAACCCTGGGCTTAGGATTTGAAAAGATAAAAACTAAAGTAGGGGGTCCTATTTCTGAATAAAATGGGGCGTGTGTTGTGGAAACACAACATGATGTTACATCAAAATACTTCAGCCAGCCCAGTCAAAGAAGAAATTGAGTCAAAACTGACTTGTTTCAAAAATAATTGAATATTTTTTACATACTTCTCTTTACTCCTCTAATCTCAATCATGATTCTAGAATGCTCTCTTTCCCAGTGTTGTTCAATTGATGACAATTTGATTACTAGTATTTGGTCCTAATCTTTCAACTGAAAAACGTCCTTCAAAAAAGTTAAGAGGATGAATTTAATAAGGACAAGGGTATCTTATAAGCCTCAAACAACCAACTCTTTTTAAACTATCAACAACTATCAGTAAGCCATCTGCTTTCATATTCAAATGTTGACCTTCAACAATGTTGTTTAAAAAGTCTTACCTTTCCTTTTTGGATTCATGCTCAGTGATCATTTCGGCTAAGTTTTTTTGGAGGGTTTGAGTTAGTGAGTACAAAAAATAATAAAAATCATAATATATAAATACATATAGACTTATTAAATTAAAATTACATAATATATAAATACATATAGACTTATTAAATTAACATTATTAGAAATATCACACTATATATGTGTGTGTATTGAACTTTCTTAGAAAACCAATAATATAGGTCACGTCAAACTAATAAATGCATTTCAATTTTAAAGATCAATACAGAAATAAAAATGTTTTTCAAAGAGAAATTTTAGACTTCCATATGGACTAATAACATAGGTTGAAGAAAGGTTCACTAGATTAAATTGTTTAACCCAACCTAGGAACATGATGATAAGGCTTACCTAGGGCAGCTATTAAAGAGAAAGCTAGATTGTTCAGTTGAGGATGTGTTCCCATCATCTTCGATGCTAGACAAGTGGATGGAAAAAGGCCTAAAGAGGATTGGGAAGAATGGATTTGCAAGCTTTGTGAGATAGGTGAAACTAAGATTGAATGGAACTTTTTTAGGAGTGCTCAGTCTATGATGACATCAAGGATCAATACAAAATCATTTTGAGAGCAGACAACATGCACAACTTGTTCAGAGAGTATTAGATCAACAAAATTGCTAGTTTGATCATCAAGTTGCGTAGAAGGAGGTCAAAATTGGAAAAGAATTTTCAATTATTGTAAGGTTGTGAACCTACAGTCCCTTAGACTGTTTGGTCTCATGGAGATCATTGAAATGGTTCCTTAGACTATTTGGTCTCATGGAAATCATTGAAATTCTTCATTCAATTAGACTTGGGCATTGCCACTACTTGGACCTGATAATCTACCATCTCTATGAATCATAGAAGGGAATAATTAATTATAAGATACATGTTAGACCCTTGCATTATTTTACTCATTCTTTTATGCTTTAGAAATGTGCAAATCCAAATGCATATAGAGTTAGTACCTGGATCCTATGCAAACTGGACCCAAACTGATAAATAGTTCATCCATGGCCTTAACTCATCTCTTCACTGATTACATTCTAAAGTGCACTTGAGAGATTGATGTCACTATCAAATATGGGGATATTTTTAGTAAACTAAACTAGTTACTAAACAAACTTTTGCTCCTCATCCATGGTATGCTTCAAAAATGTGAAACCTGAATGCATACAGAGCTAGTTCCTAGATCCTATGAAAACTGGACCCAAATGAATAAATAATGTATCCATGGCCCTGACTAATCTTTTCATTGATTACATTATCATGTGCACTTGAGAGATTTATTTCACTTGCAAATATGGGGATATATTCATAAATTAAACTAGTTACTAATCAAATTCCTACTCTTCATCATCGTTAGCATCTTGTAAGTCCTCTGCTCCTAACCTCAAAGGTGACCCTCCAAAAGAATGGGCATAGTGGAAACACTTTGATGTTACCAAAGAAAAAGAACCTCTAGGAGTAGTTTTGTATACTTAAAAACTAGAATAAGACAATATTTCAACTATAGTCGACATGCTTAGTTGTTGATTCCATGGTTGATGTTTTTTTTTGTTATCAAAAAATTGAAGTTTCCAATTCCCACTACCATTATTTGGGAACTTTATGTTGCTTAGCACAAGTCATGTAAATTAAGTTGGAGCCTCAATTTTGAAATGGGTAATTGAATGGCAATTTGGTTTGCTTAAGAGTATAGTATAAACCCAAATACTAGAAAGTTGTAAAAAACTTAAGAGTCACATCATCAACCTAGAATATGTGTTATATACTCTTGACACTACAAACAAGATCAAACACTAACATACCAAACCCTAATAAGTTGAAATGTAAGTATGTAGTCTATTAATTTCTCACAGTGCAAAAATTATAAAATAAACCAACAAAAGGATTATTGCAATAAGAAACAAGAAATTTTAAAATACAAGAGGCTTACTAGCAAAAAGGGTATGAATAATAATGTAGCAATAAAAAAGTTTTTTCTTATAGCACGAGAAAAATCCCTTTCCTCTTATTACAAGATTTAATTAATAGGTCACAAACACAATCAAAAGAATTAATATATGTATACAATACATACGCTATTTATAAGTCAGGCACAATAATTGATCTTTTTATACAATAAGAATCTGAAGGCATGAACATTGCAATACAAAGGAAAGAATAAAAATAAACCCCTAGCTCTTACATTGCAATCATAGTCCTCTTACTCCATGACACCAAAACATAAATAAATTGAAAAACTCCAAATCTTAAGATCTAAAAGCACAAATGTATGCATTGAACCTTGCATGAAGAGAAGAAGAACCTAAAACAATGGAATTCCTCCAACTCCACACCCAGGTCCAGAGAGTTCCACTCAGCGTATGCCAGCTGATCTACGCAAAGTGAAAATGGGAAAAGCCCAATTATTACCCATGAATTTATCAACATTACCAATTGTGTGAATGGAGCCCCAATTTTTCTGTTGTCACTCAAAATATAACATATGACTATAATGCATATACTTTTTTCTTTTTTTGTTATGACCTAAGTTGGTCAAAATTTTGACCAACATGAGGATGAATTTTTTTTTAAAAGATGAAATCATAACTTTGGTCAAACCTTATACTTATTATTTCTTAAGACACTACCCAAGACATCCTTAAATAGCTAGCTAAGCCAAAAGTCAACTAGTTAAGAATTTAATTACAATATAGGGTCACCTTGGAAGATTAAACCAAAACTATAAAAAAATAGGAACAAAACTTAATACAAAATTATATTTAGGTCCAGACATGACCCAATAACATGTCCCTCTCTTAAAAAGATCCCATTTCCTCATACAAAATTGCACAAGATGAAAACTCCACACATTTCATGTGAAAACTTGTCAAAAATTGATACCCGAGAAAAATCATGATATTTCCTCATCTAATTGAATAAAGACTTGTACTCTTAAATAAAGGTAGTAATTTAGGTCCTATATAACCCCTTAAGTGTGAAAATTTGTATTCATTAAGGATAATTGTGCATTTATCATGAAAGTTATGCATAAAAACTTGACATGTAAACTAACAGAAAATTGATATCCCATGAGAATGGTCATATCTCCAAAATCATAATAAAAAAGGACTTGTACCTTTGACCATTTATATTAATATAGTCTTTATTCAATCCATAAAATGTTAATCCTCTCATATATTAATGATAATTAGTTACACCACCCACAAGTAGCATGCAAAAACTAGAAAATACAATTGTAACTATGAGGTAAAATGGCTCTAACTTCAATACGATCCATCCAATCCCCATGAAGACATGAGGAAAGGCTCCCCAATATGCCTCAAACACATATTTAATCATGTAAACCTCAAATCCACCAAAATCCAAGCTTGATGCTCCTGCATCAGACTCCCCAAGTAAATAAAAAAGTATGTCCAATACTTTGATGCCCAAAGAAAGATCTACAACCAACTTCATCTTTACCAAAGGCTTACATTCCATAAAATTCAATAGAATAAATATGAAAACCAACCATATATTCTTCACCCACTGAAACATTAGAATCAAATGAATCCTAGCAACCCAATTAGCATGCTCACTTCCAAGAACAAACTAAACATAATGCTTCACCAAGAATCTTTGCAACTGATCATAACCAGCAACAAAAATATCCTCAAACATGTAATCCATATTAGAAACATCATGTAACTCCAAAACTAAGTTAGAAAAATTTAAGTTCAAATCCCAAATAAGACCAACATGTAAATCCTTATCCATGTTAACTATAGATAAATCAGGAACATACAAATCCATAGTATCATGTAGATCCAAATTTAAATCAGCAACTAGTGAATCCACACCATCAACATCAAGCTCCACATCAGTAGAAATATCTATACCCTCAATAATATCAATAAAAACATATGAATTTAGATCCATATCAACAACCATATGCAAATCCTCATCCATATGAAAATTCTCATAATTAGCAATCTCATTGCTCACAACAATATGCTCTACAACATGTAACTCATCACCAACAACAACCTGATCATCCACGACCAAGTGTTCTACAATTTCCATGTTAGACTCAACCAATTGATCATGAATAAAAATATCTATTCTAGTGTCAACAAGGTTAGGAATGTTCTCAATAGTAGCCTCAAGTTTCTTTGCAAGTTCTAAATCAGACTCCACAAACTGCTCAACAAAACCAACTTCTTCCTCATTGACCTTGCTATATGTCTTCTCTCTTGAACAAGTCTTCTAAATATCCAAAAAACTCTCTTCTAGATTGGTAGAATCCAACTCCAGTAGCATAAAACTTCCTTCTTTGGCTCC
>CM053784.1:451873875-451878875 GCA_028749045.1 Cupressus sempervirens | reverse complement strand
AATGATTTAAAATCACAAAATGGTAAGTTCTGACCTGATCAAACCTAGGGTTCAGGGTAACATAATCAATGAGGGCATATAAAACATACCTCCAGAACTTCTTTATAGTCTCCGTCACATAGAAAGACTCTTTCTTTACCAGCTTGTTCATCTTTGCAAAAATTTTCACGAACTCCTTGACTGCATTGGACAAAAGTTTCTTGTCCTTGTAGAATTTAAAACCCTCCATAGGGATACCAGTGACCTCCGTAACCACCTCCTCTGTGATTTGGAAAGAAACCCCATTCACCTTGACCTTGCCATTGTTCCACGAGTTCACCATGATGTTGGTGACCTCAGGGTCAAAACTATGGAGTTTCTCAAAAAAATTCACAACCTCGCTCCACTTCTTCACTTCACCCACCAGCTCCTTTCTGCTCCATTCTCCATTCATGACATCCTTTTTTTCTTCAACTATTCTCATGAGCCCCAATCTCTACAAAAAAATTTCAGCCAAGATTTTGGCTCTGTTTCTATTATTGGGTTTGTGATCATTCACCTCTTTGATACAATAGCAAGTGAAAATGATAACAATCCTCGAAACGTGTCGAAATGATGGAAAAAATCCCTTGAGATTACAAAAACCAAGAAACTTATTATGACTCATGCCAACATCCAATCTTTCTTTAGTAAACATGATAACAGTTAGATTGACCCATACTTTTGTGGATTTTCTCCAGCTCAATTAGTGACTTAGCCTCCATCAAAAAATCTTTTTTGGAATGCTAGGTCATCTCTTTGTCTGCTCCCACCCCTTTGTTAGCAAAACCAATTAGCAACTAGGTTTGCCTCTCTAAACGCATGAGTGATGTGGACCTTCTCAAATTTTGTGAGGGCAGCATGTGTGTCATCAATTATATTTGCAATCAACCACGAGGGGGGGGAGATTCCATTAATATTGTTAATTATGTTTTTGGAGTCCCCTTCAAGCCAAAGTTTGGAAACACCAGCTTTACCACACTGCATGCGGCTCTGGCTTCGGCCAAATGGTTGGTCTGGGTTCCAAGCAGGAGAGAAAAGGCCGCAATCCCCTCCCCAAAACTATTTCTTATAATTCCACCGCTTCTAGATGGGCTAGGGTTTCCCTTAGAAGCACCATCGAAGTTGGCTTTTGAACATCCTTCCGGGGGTAGAATCCATCTGGCATCTTGTCTTTTTGGATTCTTGTCTTTTTCTTTAACCGTCTTCCTGTCCCCTATATCAACTTCCCCCTCCTTCATCACTTGAAGGTTTTCTTTTATGTTTTTCAAAATCTTCCTTCCCAGAATTATTGTCGGCTCCTCTCTGTCCCTGAAAATTATGTTGTTCCTTTCCTTCCAGATGCTCCAGCAGAAGTGAGGCAAAAACTAGGCATAATATTGTTGAGTGTATTAATGTTGTTTTTGGGTGTTGATATGATAATTATGTTAGCTTTAGGAATGAAAAACTAGAGGCTTGGGGATTTTACTTCTATGGTGGCATGTGTAATCACAATGTGGTTACTCTTGAAATTTATTCATCCAAACTTTGTTTAGTCTTAAGCTCACATAATAATGTATAATTTGAGAGCATTTATGTTATTTTGATTTGAGAACTAGTACAAGTTCTAGTTACTTGCTATGGTACTAAATTTGATTATCAATCATTTTGTGAGTTATAAGACATGTTTTTGATCTATAAGCTTAGGGAGGTTGTCTTGGTATATCCTTAGAGAGTGGCTTACTATAGGTGTTTAGGGCCCAAAGAGGCCAATTTCAAGGGAACCTATCATGCATTTGTTAATAAGCAACAACTTAGTAATAAAACTTTATAAATACATTAAAAAAATTTAATGATATTGCCTCACTAATGCCTTGAGTTCTTGGGTCGGACAAAGATGGGAATGAGATGATTCCTTGAGAGTAGATATGACTAGTATTTATTGTCAACATGAGAGGATATTATAATTTTGCATGGGTCACATTGAGGGTCTAGATTTTAATCTTAGATTGGTTTTGAAAAGGTAGTGACAAAAACATTAGTCATTATTTAGCAAAATTATAGTGTAAGCCGAGTGATTAGAGAAAGTTGAGTAATCAGTGTGAACCAAGTGATCAAAGCATGTCAAGTAATATACATAGTTAGTTTTGAGCACCAGTATGTGCTGAGAAAATAGTGAGTGTCAAGTCACTTAGAAATAGAGTAAATAAAGTATGTTGAGTCATTTAGGAACTGAGTTACAATATTGAAGATACAATGAATGCCAAGCATCAGAGACTTCAATTGTCAAGTGAACAATTTTGGACATAGTTGTTTGTAATGGCATAAACTTCTATGTAAGCCATTTTTGGATATACTTAATGATTATTTTACAATTCTAGAAGGTGTATATTATGAATCCCTATTTAGTACATGCATCCAATAAAATTAAGGTATGTTCTAGGAGGAAAAATGGATCAACCACAATCGTTGATTCTAACCTAATCCTAGCCAACTTGTGTTTACTTAATAGACAAATTCTAAATAGTTTATATTGCACAAAGGAAGAGAAGGAGATGCAAGAGAGACAAATGCTAATTGCAGAGAGCATTCGTGATGGCTATGGAGGTTGTTTGATAATGTTATTGTATGCCTAAAATGTGAGCACACTTCTATGAGTCATTATATTCAAGATTACTCAAAAATGAGGTCTCAAATGATGAATCATAGCTCTCTATTCATGGAGTGCAAGGGTTTGTAATGGAGGCCCTCAGCTTGACCTAGTTTGTGCCCATGAAAGTACACCATAAAATAAGGGATTCAAGGATCTAAAATGTGAGCACACTTCTATGAGTCATTATATTCAAGATTACTCAAAAATGAGGTCTCAAATGGTGACTCATAGCTCTCTATTCATGGAGTGCAAGGGTTTGTAATGGAGGCCCTCAACTTGACCTAGTTTGTGCCCATGAAAGTATACCATGAAACAAGAGATTCAAGGATCCAAAAATATGCATGCAAATTAAAATGAAAACTAATCTAAATGATAACAATGCAAAACAAAGCAAGATCTAATCTATGAAAGAAAATATGACTCTAAACTAATATGCAAATGCAATGATAAAAGCCCATGATAAAAGCCATGGGTGCAAGAGAGAATGAGACAAGAAGATAGAAGTTCTCCAGAAAAGCTTTAGCATTCAAAACTTCTTCTTCAAAATTTGCTCTCCAATCCTGTAGCATAACAATAGCATCATCCTGGGTCTTCAATAATGGGTGTCCAAAATGAGGAGAGGGCTCTCCCTTATAAAGGAAAATATGGAGGTGAGAGGCTTCTCACAACCATTATGGGATAATAGAGTTTGATCCATGTGAGACAAAATTCCACCAATGAGAAAAGAGGAGTGGTTGAGAAGAAAGTGGAAAGAGGATAAAGATAAGTCCCACTTAGAGATATGTGCATTTAAGTGTAGAGAAAATAAATAAAAGAATTTATTTTATTTCCTCTTTAAGTGGGGATTTATTTAATTAAAAGGGAGCAAGTTCTTTTAATTAAATGGAAAATATTTAATTAAATTAAAAGAGGGGTTTTTCTCTTAATTAATTAAATGTGGATGAATTTAATTAAAAGAGAGGTTTTCTTTTAATTAAATGGGAAATTATTTTATTTAATTAAAAGAGAGATTTTCTTTTAATTAAGTAAGACTTAGGATAAAATGATCAACCTTAGAAATAAAAAAAATTAAATTTGATCAATGAAATTGATTTAAATTGATTTAATAAAATATTGCAAACCATTGATTCAAGAAATTTGATAAATTGATAAATTGAATAATGGGGGCCCATAGTCTAGGCGACCATTTTAGGGTGCATAGAGCTATGAATTGCAAAATTAGTTAGAGGAGAATAGAGAAAAGTAGAGAGAGTATAGAGAGGAAAAATTTGATTAGAAGGATCAAGTACACACTAGGAAATAGAATATCTAATATCTAGTAATAGAATGCTAACCAATGGATCATGGTGTTGAATCATTCTAATAAGTGATGTAGAGAAAATCTCATAATAGAGTAGTCTTAATAGGCTTGTGTAAATATCTTAACTGAGTGCTTCTTTAATTGCAAGTTTAAGTCCTCTAACAAGGCACACTTCTAGCAGGGTGTTTAAATCCTTTTACAGGGTGAGACCTAACAATCTTTGTAAGCCTTTAACAGGGCAAAGCTTTCATAGGGTAGATCATAGTTTATGGTCAAAGTTATTGTAACCTTCACTGTCCACACTTTATAGTTACAACAATAAAGATTTGTGGGTGTCATCCCCACTCCATTTTTACCTTCTCATTGGAGGGTTTTGTTAAAGTAACTTAAGATCATTTCTGCAAATGTAGTAACATTGCCATTGTAATTGATGATTTCTAAATGCAAATTTGGATCTCATATATGTATAATATGTGAGGAGGAGACATGTCTCTATAGTTAATCACCATTTCGTTTATGCATAACTCATCTCTAACATATAATATTAATATATTAACCATATATGAAATATAATATAATATTATTATATAATAATAAATAATGCATTATATATATATATATATATATTTATATATATATATATATATTATTATTACTATATTATTACATATATATTATATATTATATATATAAGATACTTATCTTAAGGACAATTCATCATCAATGAGGTATCTTTAATAAAATCAATCCAATATATATATATATATATATATATATATATATATATATATATATATATATATATATATATATATAAAATTACATATATATTATATATTATATATATAAGATACTTATCTTAAGGACAATTTATCATCAATGAGGTATCTTTAATAAAATCAATCCAATAGAGGCTACAACAAAGTCATGTCCCATAGCTTATGTAAGTCATAGACATACATACATATATTCTTATCAGTAATATGAGACATAAAAAAATATTTGTATAATACAACTACTCAATGTAATGAGTATATCACTTTGACTAAT
>CM053784.1:451611375-451866375 GCA_028749045.1 Cupressus sempervirens | reverse complement strand
ACCAAGCATAGTGGAAATCATGTATAAGCTAAGTGAGTTGGAAACCCTATATTGATCTAGCTTACAATTGTGTAAGTATTAAGCATCTATTGAAAAAATTTAAGGGTTATATAGTCATTTCTTGACTCATTTGCATTCACTAGTGATTGAAGAGAGTATGAAGAGCATGAGGGAAAATTGCAACAAGAGATTCTTGTGTTTGTGAACCGAATTCAACTACAACTCAACATATTCATCAAATTGGAAAGGTATTTTATTGGTGTCAAGTTTCACTATTTGAATTTTTATGAACCCTAAGTATCAAATATGGTAGCTAGTTCTTATGCAAGTGTTAGGAAGGAAGGAAAGGAAGTGTTTAATGTGTAATTAATTAGTAATGATGTAAGGAAACCACCTTCCTGAGGAGTACCTGAAATTACATATAAAGGAGACCTGTCTGGTGCGTTATTAATGATACCACCAAAAGTCTTAGTGATTCAAGATGTCAAGTGTTGTTATACATGTAAAGTTAGAAGTATAGTAGACATGAATATAAGGTATTTGTTCAATCAACTTTGTGTAGATGAAATCTTAAGGGAAGAAAATAAAATCATAGAAAGGAAAGGGTTGACCTATGCCCTAGATTTCCCTAATGTATTCAAGATTGAATGGATAAAGATTATGTGCAGTAGAATACATGATGACTTCGTATGGATGGAAAATGATCAATTAAGATCACAAAAAGGATCATCAATAGAGTGACAGGGTATCCTACCCTAGACAAACCTAAGAGCATGTAAAGTGATTCAAAGGAAATTATTGAGAAGAATAGAAGTGAAATAAAAAACAAGAAGGGAATGTTTATAGATTATATCTTAGACCCCCCTAATCACCTTTTCTATGAGAGTGATGGCTCACAAGTTATTTCAATCTAGTAGAGCAAACAGTTTATCTTGCATGCAGTAGATTTGGCATGAAAAATAGTGAAGAAAAACCACACCTATAACCTTGTCAAGTTACAAATTCAACAATTGTCTGAAAACTTGGAGGCCATAAGGAAAACCAAGAGTGCATCTCATAAATTTGTCTCTTTACTAGTTGTGTATTCTTTTATGTGCAAAACACATTTTCTACATTTTGAAAAGTTGTTTGGAAGACCAATAGGTATATCACAATGCAGATTGCAGAATTCATAAAGCAACTTCGAGATAACTTTGAGTTAGTGATGACTAGTTATTTGAGTTAGTGATGACTAGTTATTTTGAGGATTTTAAGAAATTCATGAAATAGAGACTAAGAATCCATGTCTCACTAGTGGAGAATCATTACAATGATGTTTTCTTCATAGTGGATGCAGATTATATATATGTGTAGGTAGCTATTCCTAGGGTTAGATGGCTTAAGCCCTTGTCATATGAGATCAATATTGATGAGACATTTGCAACTATTACAGCTCTATTGGTAGAAGAAATAGATAAATTACCACCTCATTTGGGAATTATGAGGAAGCCAAGTTCAAAATTATTATTGACTTAAAGATAGCTTATGTGGTAAGAAAGAAGAAAAAATTTATGAAGAAGCTAAAGGAGAGATGAAGAAGATGAATAGGAAAAATAAGTCCAAACCCCTTTGACAATTACTCAAGTACAAGGAGAAGATGAAAAGGTAAATAAAGAAGGTGTCAAGGGAGAAGAAGTTGAGGAAGCACACAAGACTACTAAGGAGCTTGAAGTGGAGAAACCAAAGAAGAAGCTTCTAAAAATTTCACAACAAAAGCTAGCAGTACCTTCTACTAGGTCTAGCACAAGGGAAACTACTATGAAGGTTAGTTGTTGAGGAACCTAAAGGAAAGAGGACTATTGCTTCAGCAGAGCTGAGCTAGCTAGCCAAGAAGACATATGCAAGGAGGAAATACAATCTAGTGGCTAACACATATGAGGAGAAGACAGAACCTAATGACATAAGTCAATTCAAGGTGGTAAGCCATAGTCCCCCCTCTAACATAGATAATTTGTGTGACAATATAAAATCAAATGCACATTTATCTAGTTTTGCACACACAAAATTTGATAAGTTAGCTAAGGTTTAAAATAATATTATTGAGGAATCCATAATGTGATGATGACTACATTCAAATCAACTCCCATTGAGATTGTCAACTCACTACCTAAGAATCTATATGACCGAGTTGAGTAGAAATGGAAATATTGTTTACATAGAGAAAGAGATAGATCCAGGAATCTACTCTAGCCCAAGTAATGTTAGAATTGGATAAGAGGATAATTACCAAAGCTATGGAAAAGAACTAAAAAAAATTACCCAAATATAGAGCTTTCCATATACTAAATAAGTAGATTGATGATGTGGTAACCAAAAACACATCTATTTGGAGATCTATTTATGGGTTACCTACTCCTACAATAAAAGATAAATGTGAACAAGAATTACAAGAACCTAAGCAAGTTGAGAAAGTAACAATTGCACCAGCATAAGAGGTATCAATAAAGGATGGTAGTGTGGAAGGCACTAGGGAAGCAACAGCAATAGAAGAGGCGATAGCTAAAGAAGAATAACAAGATGAATAGAATGTAGAAGATGTACAAGTGTCAAATGATAGTCCTCCACATGTAGACCAAGTGAATCAATAGGAATCAATACAAATCAAGGATTTTCCTAACAATTCTTCTCAAAACATCAATCCTTTAACTGATGATGACTTGAAGAAAATATTGAAGAGTTCCACCATGGAAGCACACTTATGCACAAATCGTATATTGGTAAGAACAAATGAAATTGATAATTCATAAGTGGTAGTAGTAAGGGAGAAACAAATTGACACATCCAGTGTACCCCCTACATCTACAAAGATAGAAGATCAAAGTGAAAGCACTAGATAACTAAGTGTTATTATTGAAACACCAGTAGCATTATATCTATTTCCACTCATTTAAACTAAGCAAGCCTTAGTTACAATTGAGAAACATGGAACAAAATTCAATTTAGGTCAAGAATCCAATCCTACACCTACTCCACAAATTCAAGGTGAAGATCAATACGAAGTGAGACAAGTTGATACGTTTGAAGTATTGAAGGTGACTACTACTCCAGAGGAACAAATTTCTATTTAGACTTTGGTTACCTTACTAGTTTCTATGACTCCTACCAGTAGTCAAGACCTTCAGAGGCTAAGCACTCATGTCACACCATTGCAAATATCAAGGCCTAGTGCATAACATCAAGGAGCTTAGAAGAAATATATTATGGAGATGTTAGCTTAGATGAGGTGATTGAACTAACCAAGTTTGATCTTAACACAATCACTATTGAGTAGATGAGCATTCTACAGGAAACTCTACATAGGAAGAAACGATAAGAGTTTCTAAGAAGGGAGTATAAGAAGAAGCAAGTGCTTCATAAAATTAAAAACATATTCTTAATGCCTTCAGTTTCCTAGCTACAAATGAAGATAAATTAACAATTGAGAAATTGGTACATATTGTGGATGAGATTAGTGATGAAGACGTTAGAATATGTAGTCCACTAATAGAATTGAGAGGGGGGGGTGAATCAATTATCTAGATAATTTTATAATTATCAAACTTGAAAAATCTCAACCATATGAATAATATAAATGGAAACCACAAAAATATACTCATAGACAATATCACCAGATATGTTAACTAGGAAAACCCTTTATCAGAGGAAAAACCCTAGTGGGGATGATACCCACAAGACGATGTACTAATATAAATGTTCCTTGTTAGAGGATGGACCCTATTAGGATTTTTTTTATAATATTCAATACATATGAGTCCCTATTAGGAGACTTTGAATTCCTATTAGGAGTTGTGGAACACGACTAGACCCACTGCCTAAACAGCTTCAAGGGAAAGACCAATGAACCCATTGTCCAAGTGATCTCTATATTATTCCTTGTAGAATAATAGAATGGTACTATATTTTTCCTTCCTCTTTCCTTGTCCTATCAACTAGATCTCTACTCCTTCTAATCTTGTAACTAGATCACAAACCTCACATCCAATGATCCCTTGGATCTCTTACACACATTTAGTAAGAACTTTACTCCTTTTTGCACTTTGCACTTCAACAATGATCATAATACTTGAATATACACTTCATACACATTAAAATCAAGGAAAACCTCTTTCTTTTACACCATATCTTCATAATAGTTCCTTCACAAGTGAGATACTAAGGCTTACGCACTCACTAACATCATTAGCTAACTACCCTCTATCACCACCTGATTGTGCATCTCTTCATTACATATCAGATGTAAGATAGCCAACAACCATCAAGTTCTTCTTTCCCAATACTCTATCTCTAAACTTCTCTTTGTATATTAGGTACATCTTCTATACATCTTTGACTCAAACTCTACACACTTCACCACATAATTAGAATACTATGTCAAACATGTTTGTAACTGTGTATCACTAAACAATCAAACCATTGTATGTAACATCAAGATCTTCATGCACATTCTTGGTTCCTTTCATGAATCTTTCTAATCTCTCTAAAATATATCTCTCCCCCATACTTAAGAGATGTTTTTCATGCATATTATCCCCCATTAACCCCAATATTAAGGACCTCAAACACATGCAAAAAATACCAATTGTTATAACTACTATCTCAACTCTTCAACCAACTCGAGTGTCCAAAGACACTATTCCATACCAAATAATAGAGTCCTCAATGACTCGGTATATACCAGATACTCCCCCATACAAGAAGCATCAACATTTAGTCTGGGCTTTAACAATAGCGCTCTATACCACTAGACTATTGCACTCTATCGTGCCCAAAACTCAACAAGGCAAAAACATAGCTAATTTTTTTTTTTTTTGAAAGATGCATTGATTTTTATAATTTAGATGAATGTCTTGATGTTTAATTTGGAAGAGTTTATACTCATCAAGTTGTGGTTATTCTTGAATGGTACACTATTATAACTGAATGTGGATAAGTTGCATTATAAGGTTACGGGTTACAACAATATTCGAACATTGCCAACTATTTTGAATTTTTGATTAGATAAGAGAATACATAATCTACACTTTAACTTGGAGATAAAGTTAGATGATGGGATGAAGATTGCTCCTCTCATAAACTAGATTTCAAGTTTCCTATGAGATGGTCAACTGGTTGCTTATTACTGAATGCAAAACTAAGTTTAAGATGTTATGGTTATAAGCCCATCATCTTCTGTACTCCAATTGAGACACTCTATTGTGCAAGGGAGATCCAATTTTATGTTCATGTATTTGCAAAGGTTCTAAGGATTGTGAACAAGAAGATGTATTATAATTGTCCTAAATAATTTGACTACAAGTTGTCCTACCACAAACATATACCCCCCATTAATCATCCAATTTCTTTTTTTTGCATAAATACATAACCCCTAAATCTCTTACACCTCACCCTTCCTTGGCCTTGATCACTTCAATATACTACTAATAGGTATTTTAATTATCTATTTGATTATCATTCATTTATTTATCGGATTCTATTTTTAAAATATTTATTTATTTATTTATTTATTTGATTATTGTTTACTTATTTATCAGGTGTTGGTTTTAAATTTAAGTATTGAATATTTATTTGATTTTAATTTCAACTAATTCTTTATTTATTTATCAATTATTCAAAGTACCAATAACCCAAAAGAAAAAGTAAATCAATATAATTAATTAATATTGAATTAACATGTCACAAAAAGGATATGAAATATTAAAAAACTAACATTGCTAACCCTCATTATTTTTGTCCATAAAATTAAAATGCTAATAATTTCCCATAAATATCATACATTCCTAATCATCCCTTAAAACAACCTTCTTTATTAATTTTATGTAACACTTAATTACACTTCCATTAATTAAATTCAATAGTAATATTTTCCTACAACCTAGCTTAACCTCTACCTAATCGTAACTTGGAATAACAAAACAAAAAATTAAATAATACCAACATACCTTTCAAAAAAAAATTACATTACCTACCTTTTTCTATGCCCCACCCATCTACTAATACTATAAATCTAATACTCTCTTTTTTTAACTTATTTAATAGGGACTATATTAATCCCCCCCCACCCCCACCCCCACCCCCACCCCTACCCCCACCCCTTATCATAATTTCCTAAGATTACCCCTAACTACCCTTACCCCCCTATCTCCTAGTCCCCCCCACTTTTCTCTCTCTCTCCCCATGTGGGAAGGAGGAGAAAGGGAGGCATGCTCCCTAAGGCATCTCCCCTCTCATAAATGTCTCCTTTATATAATTTTCATTTTGTATGCTCACTTTATTATTGATTTGTTGACAAAGTACTAAGCCCCTTCATTTCGTTAACTTCTTGTAAGGCTATATCACTATGATGGTGACTTAATGGTTTTTATAATGGTATAGGTAGGAAAGTGTTTATTTTGTTTTGTTTATATTATTTTATTGACTGTATTTTGAGGAGAGTTTTGTTTGAATTTCCATATATTTTCCAGCAAGTAAATATGCACCTACAGGCTTCTTTTAAAGTTAAACTTTTTGCCTAATTTCTTCATGCATTCCCTATAATTGTTTATAATTGAGCTGATGAAACTGAACATTATATCATGCATTACAATATCTATTCTATAAAGAAAATCTAATGTATAAAAACTAACATATTACTAACAAAATCTACTTGCAAGATACACTAATATGGAACGTAAATGAAATATTTTTCTTATAATATCATGAATATCAAATATTTGATTTAAATTACTGACATCCATTTCATGACTATAACTGTATTGCCTACTCTATTTTACATTTTTCTAGTTACATTGTTGCTATCATTGCCAAACTCTATTAGGTTATTTTTATGTTGATGGTTAGTAGCATTGTTTTGAGACTATCAGATATTGTGTTACAGATTCAGTTGATATATGATGTGATTACTTAGACTCTACATTTCATGTATGCATGATGATTATTACATTATTCTTAGTTATTGATGATGTTTAGCTAAATGGATTATTATATGTGTGTGTTTTTTTATGGATACTTACCCCATACTGCATGTGTATGGTGTGGGCATTTGTTCTTCCTATGTATGGTGTTTCTAATGTGGTTAAGGAAGGGAGTTATAGTCACCTGCTAGTTAGGATCTACACAATGCACCACTTCCTACCATTGCCTATTTAGCTTAGCATATATACATATTGTATGTACATGCATAGATTTTATGCAAATTGTAGGTACCAGGTATTAACTTCCCTTAATTGCCAGGATGAGCGTACCCTATCGCACTATCTCAATTGTAAGAGAGGGGAGATAAATTCTCAAGTCCAAATCCTAAACCCTTAAACCATTTGTCCTAGAAAGGTAGGACAAGTATCTGAGATGTTTTACCTTTCGAATGTGTCAGATAACATAATTCATGATTTTAACCCCTTAGACTAATTTTGTGTGGACTGTTCTATGATGGGTTTTCATATCTTATCTTAGAGGTCTTGGTGAATTTTCTATTAATTAAGTCTAAAAATAAAAGATTTAATTAATAATTTAATTATTTTGGGGAAAATTAATATAATGTTATGATATTTTGATATTTTGATTTTAATTAATTAAATGGGAAATTAATTGAGTAAAAGAATTAAATAAAATAAATTAAATTAATAATAATAATAAAATATAATAATATAATCTAAATGAATTGCATTCAATTGGAAAAGCTTTTCTCACACAACATCAGAATAACCAAGTAATAACAATGGAGACAAATATGTTAAAAAAGTAAGAAAGAATGGAGGAGGTCTGGTTAGATTCTAGGATCGCTCTTTCAGAATTTGAATTGGTTGGGTCGTTGGTAGGCGAGAAACTGGTTGGAGAGAATCTGGTAGGAGGAATCGACCCTCCAAACACTGGATGGGGTTCTGAGAAGAATGTTGGGACTGAATCCTTGGTCAACATGGATAATGGAAAGATCTTGTGTGAATATGATTTTTTTTGTGTTCAATCAAAATTTAAAATATCTGGTTCGCAGGCAGGCAGGAAACTGGTTAGAGAGAATCTAGAAGGATGTTCTATCCTTGGAGGATCTATTGGGGGTTTTGAGAAGAATGTTGGGTCAAATTCTTTGGCCAACATGGATATTGGAAAGAATTTTTGTGAATCTGGTCCTTTTTGTGGGGTCGGTGGGAATCTGGTTGAAGAGTATTTGGCAAGAGGAACCGACCCTCCAGGCGCTAGAAGGGGTTCTGAGAAGAATGTTGCGACAAAATCCTTGGCTGATGTGGATAATAGAAAGATCTTGTGTGGATTTGATCCTTCTTGTGCTCAATCAAAATTTAAAATATCTGGTTTGCAGGTAGGCAGGAAACTGGTTAGAGAGAACCTACCAGGATGTTCTGTCCTTGGAGGATCTGTTGGGGGTTTTGAGAAGAATTTTGAGTCAGACTCTCTGGCCGATGTGGATATTGGAAAGAAGCTACACAAATCAAGTCCTTTTTGTGGGGTTCGTGTCCCCCCATTGGATTCCTTTCATGGGTCCAGGCAGGATCTTAGGAAGGAGAAAGATGTTGCTGATTCTAACAAGGAAATGTTTTCAAACGGGTTGAAACCCTGATATTCTCTTTTTGGAAAGAAACCTACAGGAAAACCTCTTTTCCCACCAGTGACTACTAAGTCTTTCTGGGATAAAGGTGATTTTCAAGTTTTTATTCCAAATCCCTTAGTTGATTTTTCTGTGTCCTCCATGGATTTCACCCTAGTGGGTAAATTTTTAGGAGCAAGACCAGTTCTTGAATCTCTTAGAAAAATGGTTAAAAGGAAATGGATTATTTGAGGAGAAGTTGATATTGCCCCAATGTTGAATGGATTCTTCTCTTTTGTTTTCAATTGCATTGAAGATATGAATATGGTTCTTTGTGGGGGACCATGGTCTTTTGGTAAATGTTCTCTCACAATTAAAAAATGGGAGCCTAACATGGATCTTTCAGATTCTTTTTTCTTAACCACCCCCATTTGGGCTAGACTTCTTGGTCTCCCTTTACAATTCTAGCATGAGGACATTTTCAAAGGTATTGCCAATTCTTTTGGTGAATTAGTGGCACTGGATAATGCTATAGTTTCCAGAACCAAACTTCAAAGTGCTAGACTTTATGTTAAAGTGGTTGACCTAAATCATCTCCCAGACAAGGTGGAACTAATATCCAAACTTGGTAAAAAGACTCAAGAAATTATTTTTGAAGATCTGCCTAACTCTTGCTATGCTTGTAAGAAACAAGGGCATCTAGTTAAATATTTTCCCTCCAAAAGTAAAAAGCATCCGAATAGTGTTCCGGATGGGAAAAAGACCAAGATCCAGCAAAAAAAAGTATGGAAATCCAAAGATGATTCTAAATCATCACATGCTAAGGTGGATAAAGAGCCTTCATTTGAGAAAGCAATATTTGAGGAAGAAGGACATAGTTTTCAATCTAATACCATAATGTCTGAGAAAAGAATAGATGATCTGGCTGATTTATTAAAACAAATTGTTATTTATCAAAGGATAGAAGATCAAAGGAGAGATTTAGAAGATAAATCTATGCTAGAGGAAGGTGAATTCTTGGCTGAAGCTAGAAATCAATCAGAGATGGGTGATCTTCCTATTTCTTAGTCTAGGGAGTTCCAAATTTTATCTCAGACTAATTATGACCTTCCTTTGGATGAACCTCCCCCCCTAGATGCTATGATTGAAAAAGGAGATAACTCAAAGCATAAACCAAACCAAAGAAAAAGAGCTAATATTAAGAACATTACTAAAGGGGTAGAGACTAAAAGTAGAAAAATAGTCCAGCAAACCAAGATAAATTATCTTGCTTCTACTCTGGATAAATCTAGAAAAAGAACAGAACAATAGTCCAAGGTGAAATCGGATGTTGGTCATCTAGAAAAATTTGGAAGAAGAACCACTAAGAAAACCAGAGAGTTAGAAAGTATGTAGATTATTGTTGATGGCAGGCAGGCAACTATTCTAGATTTTACCCCTAAAAAGTAGATGTGAAAATCATTACTTGGTATATTAGGGGGCCGAACAGTATTCATAATCTAGATATTGTTAGGATTTTGTTAGATAACAAAAGCCTGAGTTTCTCCTACTTCAAAAATAAGCGCCGGAGAAAGAATGTTTCTAAGGAAGTTGTGACTAGAAGAAAAAATTTGATCAGCAATCCTAGGTGATTTTCCTGGTCTAGGAGGCTTCTCTGGTTGCCTCACTTTCCAGTTTGTTTTTTCAGGTTCCAGTGTCCTCACTAGTTTCTCTTTTTGAACACTTTTGTTGGTTTTAGGTCCTTGCTTGACCTAGTTTAATTGTACTGCTAGTTTCAGGTCCATTTAAAATCTGGTAGAGCTTCATGGTATATCTTTCTTTTAGATGTAAAGGGTTTCAGGGCCCCTTCAAAACCTTCTTTTACCTTAATCTAAAAATAATAAAATAATAAATAAATAATAATTTAAAAAAATGATAAAAGAATTTAAAATAAAAGTCATAAGTCTACCTAGGAGTAAGAGCACCTCTTGAATGCACGTATGTCTACAACGCAGGAGTTAGTGCACAAATTAAGCACATGGTGTCTACAACCTTGTGACTCATCTAGAAGGTTGGAAAAGACTTGTGCTTAGTTGTCAACACTTATCTCATCTTTTGGTTGTTTCTAGAGACATTCTAGGTGCTTCTTGAGAGGTTCTTATATTCAGGCACTCCTAGAAGCTCGAGGAGAGTTTTTGGTTGGATCCGTGAGTGTTGGAGAAGGAAGGGGCTTGCTCTGCAGATTTTGAGGAGAAGTGAATTAGCATCAGTGTCTAGGTAGACACTTGTGATTTTGCATATGTTATTTTTGCTTCATCCACTTCTTGTCTCCATCGTGTCTTCTGAATACTTTCTAAAAATTTCATGCGTTGAATATTTTGGTTGTATGCATTCTTGTCATGGATATATAAAATTTTGATATGAGAAAACTGCACCATGCATAGATCCGAGTGATTTAATGGGCTAGATTTAAATGATGTGGTTTAATCCTTTTAGAGGGAATAGATGGTTAAAATAGGATATACTGTATATCTTCATCTGAATAATTTTGTGCACAACATTCAAAATTATGCCTGATATAATACACACACACACACACACACACATATACATATACATACATACATACATACATACATACATACATACATACATACATATATATATATATATATATATATATATATATATATATATATATGTATGTATGTATGTATATATATTTAGCTCTAAAAATTCTATCATATATTAAATTGTTGATATTAAAATAGGACATATTGTAAACATTTATTTGTGTAAGAATTTGCCTAAGGGAAAAATTCACCCAGGAACTAAGAACTCAAACACAAGCACACAGTAGACCAAAGAGAGAGAGTATGATCGGAATAATGATGTATTCAATAACTGGTTCATCATGAGAGTACACTAGGAGTGCCTTTATATAAATGCCTCAGGAGAGCTTCTAAAATGCATAGAAGTTAGCACCATGATGTATCATACAACCAAGCACATGTCCACCAGATATGGGTTATCCTCCATTAAGCACGGAAGTAAGTGTGGTGATGAGAGGATAAGCCTACAAGGGTGTGAAACGCAAAATAGTGTTGTAGACACCATGTGCTTAAATAGAGTTGCATACTCCTATGTTGTCTACATGAAAACACAAAAAGGTGCACAAACTACTAAGTGTCTCACAAATAAAAATAATTAAATAATGCAAAATAATTAAATAATGCATTAACCTAAGTAAACTTAAGTGTAAATAGTAAAGTACGTAGTTACACCAACACCCCCCCTTAAGTGCAACTTAGGGGAATGCCCTTAAGCTTACTAACTAGGATGAAGATGCATAATAGGTCCCAGCTACTAGGCCATGTTAGGTACCCAAGTACATAATGAAGATGCAAATCTCCCATAAAGCGAGGAAAGAGGGAAAATATCATGGGAAAAACCCTCCCCCAAAAAGAGACATAAGTAAGGATGCATTGATGGATGGAGTAATCAAGACCCCACCATTATGACATACATCCAGTATATACATAAGAGAATGAGAGAAGGAAGAGAGACAGAATAGGCTCCCCCCCCCCCCCAAAAGAAAAACGCCAACAAGTGAAAGTTGCTCCAATGAAGAAGTTGGTCCATGAATGTAGTATAGTGTTCCTCCCCTTAGGAAGAAACAAAGGCAAAGGTACACTCTTGAAGATGTGTGGTGGCCCTAAAACCTACTCAAGTATCCCTGTACTAATGTTGAAGTTCACCCCTTCCAACTGTGCTAAAAAGAATGAATGTAGATCTGGCAAGGATGTCTACTAAACTTGTTCCACTGAACCATCTGTCTCCTCAATTGACAAAGAGACATCCACTAATTGTTGTTCATAAGGATCCACAATCATGCCAACCTATTCAAATTGATCATGTAGAGAATGGACATGAGGGTTAGAGTGAGCCCTCACAACAACTGTAGAAGAATCATCATCAATGAGAAGATGTAAGTCCTCAAGTCTGTCTCCCAAGTCAACTGAAGCTAGAGCTAGAAGATGAGATGTACCATGCTATGTTGGACCTTTCACTGTGGCAATGTAAGCACGTGGACTAAACTGATGTGACCTCTCACTGCAACTGTCGATAGAACCCCATGTGTTTGAACCTGTTGAAGCACTATCATTGGTGTGACTATCAGTTTCCACTATGTATGATGTGTGGAGAGGATTAGAGGATAAGCTGGGTGAACTTTCCTCAAAGTGAACATCCTTCTCCACAAAAATCCCATGTGTCTCTAGATCCATAAGTCTTTAAGCCTTCACATTGTCTTCATAACTGATAAAGGTACAAGGCCTAGGTGTCAGTGCCTTGCAACTCCGAGAAGTAAGGTTTTCCCATGTTGGACAATCAAAGACTCTAAGGTGACTCACAACTAGTTTTCTACTGCACCATGCCTTAAAAGGAGTCTTTCCATCTAAGGTTGGATGAGGAGACCTATCAAGTATGTGAGTAGCACTGCTAATGGCTTCAACTTCAAGTGTAGGATTGAGAGACTTGGCCTTAATCATGGAACTTGCCATGGTCTTGAGAGTCCTAATCCTCATAGTTGCAACATCTGTCTTGTGCGGACTAAATGCTGGTGAGTTTTGAAGATCAATCCCCTCAATTTTGCAAAAGTTCTTAAGCCTTCTGTCAACATATTTGTTCTCATTGTCCACCCTTAGTACTTTGATGGCTTTCCTTGACATGTGTTCAACATGAGCCTTGAAGTCTTGAAGCTTATGAACTACTTCATTCTTATGATGAATGAAGAAGACCTAAGTGAATCTCGAAAAATCATCAACAAATATGAGTATGTAGCAGCCTTGGCTGATTGAAGTTACTGCAAAGGGTCCTGCTAATACCATGTGAACTAGCTAAAGAACAACTAGAGCTCGAGAAGACTTCCCTTTATCATACTTTTCCTTAAGATTTATATCCACTGAACAAGATGAACACTCTCCCTTAGAAAAGTTGATATTAGGTAGACCTTTGACCATGCATTTTGAGCAAAGTTGCTGAAGAGAGTGAAAGTTAAGGTGACCAAACCGCTCATGCCATAAGTTGATTTGAGTAGTAGAGTGAGTTAACAAGGCTTGGGAAGGACTCTTAGGCACAAAGTAGGAGAAGGAATAAAGCCTCTTGTCATCATTTACTTTCCCAACTGCTACCAATGAATCATCTTTATGACTTCACACCATCACTGAATTGGGAAGGAACTCAACCTTATGACCATCTCCAGGGTGAGTGATTTGGTAAACTGATAGGAGATTGGAGCTTAGATTTGGAACCATTTTCCATTTCAACATGTCCTTTTCCTTCAACTTCCATCTTAGTATCATCTCCCACGAAGATGTGTGGTACCTTTAACTACTTCAATAAAGAAAAGTCTTCCCTTGAAGAACCCATATGGTAAGAGGCACCTAAGTCAAGTATCCATTCCAAAGAAGAATTTGTGTTTTCCATAAGTGCTTGACCTTTACCTTTTGAAGAGGGAGGAGTAGAATCCTTGAAAGTTCCTGGCACTTGAATCTTTTTCTTCTTGAGCAAATTTTCTAACTCATCAATTCATTTTGTCTTGCAATGATGCTCGTCATGATTTGGCTTTTTGCAATATGCACAAAAGAGTTTGTCCTTCTTTTCATTACTCCCTTTCTTATTTGAAGAAGAACTACCTTGTTGAGAGGAGGATTGTTGTGTCTTAGATTGTGTTTTCTGCTTCCACTGCTTCTTCTTCTTATTGTTTTTTCCCCCTTGACTAGATTTGTGATCATCACTAGCCACTAAGGCTTTGGTCTTAGATGACTTGAGAAGGCCAAAATATACCAAGTGAGATTGTTCAACAATCAACATGTCTACAAATCCATCAAAGGAAGGCTTCTGGTAAGCAGATCCCATGGTCAACCTATGAGTATTAAAACTCAAAACAAAGTTGGCATACTCAGAAGGTAGCTTCTTCAGGATGTGATGAATCAACCTGTCATCCTTCATGGGATTTCCACAATCTTTAAGAAGTGCCCTATACTCATTGACTTTAATGATGTAATCATAAATTGTGTCATAATTTTTAGGATCCAAGAGAAGTAGATCATCCTCAATTTGAAATCTCTTTTCTTCATCCACTTTACCATACAATTGTTCAAGTTTATCCCAAGCTTCCTTAGATTCTAAACAATTTTTAATGTAAAAGAGAAGATCCCCATGTACACAACTCCTAATTACACCTAAAGCTTGTCAATCTTTCTTTGTCCAATCAATGAGTTCTTTAGCATCAGTAGGTTTGATAATTGTACCATCAACATACAAACTATATCCTTTTTCCATTAATCTACTCCATGCAATATCTTTCCACGTAGAATAGTTGCGTGAAGTTAGAGGAGGACATTTAAAACCCATGATGCAGAAATGAAAAGAGCACAAAAGAGATACAAGAAACACAATACACACCCCCCCCCCCTTTTTCACTCAGTCAAAAGACCCCCCCAAAAGAGATGTTGTTGGCACTTTATAAGTAGTGTGTTTACAATGGGCCACTTGTCAAAATGAACAAAGTGGACTTTCTAATTTTGAAAGTAGACAAAAAAATATGCACTTTCAAAAAAAAAAGAACCTGAAAAAGTGACCAGATGTGCCCGTACAGAGCTTCTAAAGTTGCAAAACGTAGGATTATGCAGGTACAGTCACCAAAAAATGAAAATTCTACAAAATTTGTGCACCAAAACAAGAAAAAAATAGTACCATTTGAAAATTCAAGAAATTCTACCTGATTTCAAAAAAAATTGCACCTGAATCAGAGTTCGGATGTTCAAGATATGTGCTCGCAAAGTCAGGCTGCCAAACTAAAAAGCATTCTAGAGAGGGGTCTGGAAAGAAAACTACGAGTCTAAATTTGATGGTCAAATGGCCATCAACGTAGTTGTAAAATTCCTAGAAATGATGATTAAATGGTTGTCAATTTTAATATAGTGTTCTATTGATGTCAGCAAGAATCTGAGCTGACCTGATGATGTGGCAACTGTCCATACTGATAATGTGTCAAAAAAAGTTGGTTTCCACATGATGACATGGAAATATTAGAATACATGGTAGAATAGTACTCGTTTCACATGGTATAGCAGGGTTGTGCTAAGTGGTCCACGTGGTGAATGCTGAGTGGACAAGGTTTGCGCTCAGAATATTTGGGCGAGTAATACTGTAGGGACTCCGCCAATCGCCTAAACTTGTTAAGCATTTTTGACAGATTCAGTGTGTTGCTGGAAAATTCTAGGAGGTCAACATGGGCAAGAAAAGAACTCACCAAAAAATGTTGAAGAAATCTCAGTGGCCAGAAACAACAAAAACGGGCGTCGAAAACCCGCAAATCACCACTGGTTTAGGTTGAATGTTCTCACATTGGTAGTGGGTTAGAACTTTGCACTATTTAAAAAGAGAATGCTGCAGACCTTAAAATGAATAAGGAGTGACACCGAGGTGTGGAGACTCTCGACGGTTTTTGGTGTGGTGGTTGGCTAGGAAATAGTTTAGCGACGCCAACTTTTGAACTATGCCTACCGCCGGTTGTCTTTGATGCAAAAAATGTCCTCTATGACTGTGGTATGGCTCAATTAACAATTAATGTAGAATATTATCTGCGCTTAAAAAAATAAGTCTTCCTGCCACAAATAATAAATTGTAGGGCCAAGAGCTCACAGCCCGGTTCTGCTCAAAAATTTTCTCTACTACCAACCCATAGGGCTAAAAAAAAAATTCAAAAATTTGTAATAAAAAATACAGAGAAAAAACACAGATCCGAAAAATTAAATTACAAATCTGAAAATAAGATCATACCCATACTGCAAATTGGGGCATCCAGGTTCCAATTTGCAAAAAAAAATTGCCTCACGATCGACTTTAGGACAAGGTAGCCAAGTTTATAGTCGATTTTCACCGATTCAACATTCTGGATGCAATGGCGAGGTCAGATCTGGTGCTGGACACTCCCAATTTCTGCAACACTCTAGATTCGAGTTGAGGTGATGAAGCAAGTGAGAGGTCTCGAACGGTTTGCAATGAGAAAGTCTCAAAGTTTCTCTAATACCATGTAAGAATTTGCCTAAGGGAAAAATTCACCCAGGAACTAAGAACTCAAACACAAGCACACAGTAGACCAAAGAGAGAGAGTATGATCAGAATAACTATGTATTCAATAACTGGTTCATCATGAGAGTACACTAGGAGTGTATGTATATAAAGGCCCTAAGAGAGCTTCTAGAATGCATAGAAGTTAGCACCATGATGTGTCATACAACCAAGCACATGTCCACCAGATATGGGTTATCCTCCATTAAGCACGGAAGTAAGTGCGGTGATAAGAGGATATGCCTACAAGGGTGTGACACACAAAATAGTGTTGTAGACACCATGTGCTTAAATAGAGTTGTGTACTCCTATATTGTCTACATGACAACACAAAAAGGTGCGCAAAATCCTAAGTGTCTCAAAAATAAAAATAATAAAATAATGAAAAATAATTAACTAATGCATTAACCTAAGTAAACTTAAGTAAGTGTAAATAGTAAAGTACATATTTACACCAACAATTTGAATATGTTTTCTTTAAAATACATATGAGTCGAAATACATTTATTAAAAAATGCTTTTTGCAAATGAAATTATTTATAAATATATATATATATACTACAACATTTAATGAAAAACATTTGTTTTTAAAAAATTAAAATCAGGTGGGAGGAACAAAACTGTGCCCCACGTACCTGTGGGTCGTAGGTATTGCAACGACAGGGGTACTCTATAACCGTTATTATCGCAAGCCCTACGATAGCAAGGTACTACATACCCACGATGGTGGTACATACAAAGGTTTGTTTTATGTTTTTTTTTTTTTTAATTATGTTATAAAACATGTGAAATATGAAACATTATTAATATATTTTGAATATTATTATGTTGCTATTTTTAAAAAGATTAATATTATTAAATATTAATAAATTTTTAATATTAATTATTATATTTATTATAAATAAAATTTTATTAATAGTTTACTTCTTTCAATAATTAATCATTTTATAATATTTTATTCTACTAATATGAATTTAATTTAATCTGATCTAAGATGAAGGATAGATAAATAAGGAAGAATTGTATTCATTCATATTGAATTTTCTATGTGTCCTATTAATACATGATAAGGGCTATTGTCTAAGTAATGTGCATATAATCTATTCTTGGGCACTTTAGGAAATTCATTCTAAGGGTTATGGAAAAATCTTTAACTAATTACATAGGTCAGTTATAAGGAAAAATGTATGAATGTTCCTTCACTTGATATTTAACTCTTAATGAAAACTGAAAACCCCATATTTAACTCAACTAAGTTATTTTAGCAAGCCCAAACATGTGCTTGCATCTTGTGTTTTCCCTATGTTATCTATTTTGGGTTTTGGGTTGACTAGATTGTTGACCAATTACAGGACGTCTACCTAAGGCTCGAGGGTTATGATTTGTGATGTCATGATGATGTCTTTTGATATCAATCTTTTTAAACTCAACTGTGGTTATGAGATGGCATGCTCTATGGTGTGTTTGGTTTACTAATTAATATTATTTCCAGTCTTCCTGTGTAAGCTATGATTTATGTAACCATTTATGAGTTATCAATCAGTTGTGTTTGGTTTACTTTCCAATCACCTTGATGGGACTGAAGTGTTTATCTAATCTGGATGATGTCATGATGACACATGTATGGCTTGACCATTTTTTTGGAAGTCTTTGAATAGTGTTATTATGGGATAATTTCCGGTTGCTCGATGAGAACCGATGGACACTATGATTTTTCATTGATGCTTTTCAGTTGCTCGTAGAGAATTGATATGTTATTATCATCATTATGATGCCTTCCAGTCACTTGTATAGGACTAAGGTAATTTTGTGATTATGTGATTTCATGAGCTTAGGTAGGATATCTACATGTAGTGTTGGGAAGTGGCTTGCAATGGGGGTCGGGGCCCTAAGTGGCTCCCAGGGTAACTCATTGTAAGTTATTTAATAAGTGAAAACATTACACTAAATACTAACTTAAATGAACCTAATAAGATACTTGTTTCTTCTCGCCCATGCCTCGAGTGCTAGTACAAACTCAGATAGGAGTAGAGAGAATGCTTGGTTGCGACCTTGCATTCTGTGGTATGCCTCATCAGTATGAGAGGATACTAGTGGCCGCATAGGGATCACTAGGGGGTCAGGGCCTATAGAGAGACTACCAGGGTAACTCTAGCATGATCTGTGCAATGACACTTTCTCGCTTACATAGTAGGTTCCTACGTGTCTTGTGTGCCTCTGGGATTAGTTGTCAGTTTATGTTGGAACCTTTGAGTTAGTATATTTTTAGGATTCCTATTCTTAGAGAGTTTTTGTGTTCTTTGATTTGATTACCTATTTGGGACTTGAGATTATCTCCTCAGTGTGGTGGGAGTGGGCCATTTAGGTCCCACGCGGTCGGGTGGTAGTGCTTTTTTTCACTCTTACCATTTGAGATTCTTCTGGGACACAGTGGCTGAAGCATTTTTTATTGGAACTTATCTTCATTTTGTTCTTAGATTATGATGATGGAAACGTATCCTTATATTGATGATTAGCATATGATAGATGATGCTATCTTATGCCTTATTTTGCATGATTAGATTTCTTATGCATATGTTGTAGCATGTTAGATTTATTTCTACATATGATGTATTATGTTTTAGGAGTGACATTCCTACTATGTTAATACTGATGATCTCTTCAGTGACTTGGGATGTTATACACAGAGGGATGGCTAGGGCCCACGATGGTCTAATGATGCTATTTATGATTGGGAGGAACTGTGCACTTAGTTAGTTGTGTTTATGATGTATGGTTATCTTTTACGATGGATGTTTATATCTTCTATGATGATGTATCATGTAGGAATATGTTTTCATTTACTTTATTGCACTTGCATCATGGATTAGAATAGGATGATGTACTTTATTTTCACACATGTATATTCTTTTTATGTCTTTCATACCTTGTGACATGTACAGTGGATGATTGAGCATTTTGAAATGTAATTTACTATGGGACATTTGGAAACAAAGTATATTGTTTAAGAACGTGGGACTTTTCATTATTATTTCATGTGGATGTGGTGTAGATGGAATCATTATTAGTTAATTTAAATGTGATTCAACGTTAAGGGATCCTAAAGGAATGTAACCTGTTATGTATGTTTATGTATACTTTTAGTTGAATGTTGTTATTGCTTCCGCTACTATGTGTATGTTGTGAATGGTTTTACTTTCATGTTTCAAAAAAAAAATGCTACCAATTTTACTGAAACTTTAGGTTAATTCTTTTGGATCCCTTGGTGAGGCGTTACATTTGGTATCAGAGCCCAAGTTTCTACATTGGGAGCTCTAGGTATTTTGGAACAAAACAAGGACTTTGAACTATCATGTGTATTTCTTTCAAACTGAAACTTGAAACTAGGTGGACTAAAATAGAATCTAAAATTGTTACTTGCATATGTTTCACACTGCAACACTTAGCTTTCAAAACTGAAAAATTCTACTTAAACTTAAACATAGGCAAAACTAAAATTGAACTTAGTCTATTTGTAAAACATGTGCCTTTTATGCTATATAGTAGCATGCATTATGGTTGTAGTAGTATTTTGTATCTTGGATATTGTTGTAGGATGGTATCTGGGATGAGGTCTTCTATTAGAGGTTTTCGTAGAGGCCATGGAAGAGGCTGTGGATGTGGTAGAGCTATTAGTGTCCATGAGTCTGTCCATAGAGGGCTTGCTCAAGAAGAGAGTGGGGGAGAGCATGTTAGTAAGCAACAGGAAGAGAGCCTTAGAGGGGATCAAGTTGAGTCTGAGGAGGTTAACTTGAGATAGATGATGCAGACCATTCTTGATTGCCTACCTCCTGTTCATGATCAACATAGAGCACATCAATCAAAACATGAGCATAGATCTAGGTCTAGGAGCTCTTAGAGGGACAGACATAGATCCATTGTATCTACTCAGATGAAATACCTTTCGAGATCCAAGTTCAAGCCCTTTAATGGGAAAAATTTTGGATATGTGGTCGAACAATGGCTTATTGCCCTTGATAGAATTTTTGCCATGCAAGACTTTGACAGTAATGTTAAAGCAAGATTTTCTATTACCAACCTAGAGAATTTTGGGGCCACTTGGTGGACAATTGAGGAAAAGAAGCTAGGCATAGATATGGATAGTTTCACTTGGGAGTTATTCTTAGAGAGTTTTTGCGAGTGATTCCTACCAAAGTAATGGAAGTAGCAAAGAGTAGATGAGTTCCATAACCTCAGGTCATATTCTATGACTATAACAGAGTATGAGCACAAATTCTACAAGCTCATGTCCTTTTTAGGATTCAATGACAACTTAGCTCAATTGACACAGCACTTCATTAGAGGTTTGAACAACTATATAATTGGGGGTGTCAAGGTATTTGGGCCTAAAACCCTCAAGGATGTGGTATGATGAGCCATCCTTGTAGAACAAAGTGTCAACCTTGGAAAGGGAAGTTTTATGGGAGTGCCTGTAGCATCAAGATCTAAAGGCAACCATAACTCAGGTGGAAATAGGAAGCCTCCTTTTCCTACAGGGAAATAGTATTAGCAGCAGTCTTAGCAAACACAATAGTAGAATGGATCGTACCCTTAGGCTCAAGGTGGTGGTGGAGGTTCTAATTCCAAGAACAACCACAATGCTCGGTGCAATAAATGAAATCAGCACACTCAACCTGCTCAGAGCAGTCAATCTTTTGTTAGCATGGATAGCCATCAGCAGTCAAATGCACCACCTATAGGAAGAGGATCTAGTAGATGTACAGGATGTTTTACATGTGGGCAGGTTGGACATTTTGCAACACACTATCCACAGCGAGCAACTTAGTATTCAGGTCCTAGGCCAACAACATTAGAGCCTACAGTTGGAGATACAGGTAGAGCCCATAGAGTGTTTGCAGCAGTAGATTACTGTCAAGCAGATCATCAAGGAATAGTGGTTAGAACTACTGGAGCTATTTGAGGTACACCTCTTTTATTGTTGTTTGATTTAGGTGCTATAGATTCATTTATTTCTCCATCTCTAGTTGCTAAGTGTAAGCTGGATGCAGTGAAGCAAGATCATGATTGGCAAGTGGAACTAGCCTCAAGCATTAAGGTCTCCACTAATTTTGTAGTTCATAAGTGTAGGCTTAGCATAGGAGGATTTTATACTGTAGTTGACCTTCGAGTTATACCTCTTGGTTCTTATGATGGGGTTTTAGGAATGGATTGGCTTGGCTCTCATAGAGCTAGTACAGACTAGAGGAAGAATATTATTATATGTCAGGATGACCAAGGGAAGGATGTGAAGATTGTTGGGACACCAAGGCCAATATCTTTACGGATGATTTCTGCCATGCAATTGAAGTGGATTTTTCATAAGGGATGTCAGATATTTGTTGTTACGGTAAATGAGCTTGATAAAGAAGATCCTATGGGAAAGACTTTAGATCACCCAATTTTACAAGAGTATGCAGATGTTTGTCTAAGTGAGATTCTGGGCATGCCCCTGAAAAAGGACAACGAATTCAACATTGATCTTATTCCAAGAGCGGATCCTATCTCTAAAGCTCCTTATCGTATGACTACATAGCAATTGGGTGAGTTGCATCTTCAGCTAGAGGAACTTTTGGCCAAAGGGAGCATTCGACCTAGTGGGTCACTATGGGGAGCTCTAGTGCTCTTTGCTAAAAAGAAAGATAGTTATTTGCACCTTTGTATTGATTATAGATAGCTAAATAAGGTGACAATAAAGACAGGTATCCTCTACCAAGGATCGATGACTTATTTGATCAGATCAAGGGAGCTACAGTATTCGCCAAGATCAACCTTAAGTTAGGATACCATCAACTTCACATAAAGGAAGCTAACATTCACAAGACCACCTTTCGAACTCACTATGGGCACTATGAGTTCACAGTGGCACCTTTTGGGCTAACTAATGCTCCATTAGTTTTCATGAGTTTGATGAATGGGGTGTTTCGATCTTATCTTGACAAATTTGTACTTTTGTTCCTTGATGATATATTACTATATTCTAACTCTCAAAAGGAGCATCAGGAACACCTGTGATTGTTTTTACAGTGCTTGAGAGACAATCAGCTTTATGCCAATATGGCTAAGTGTGAATTCTTCAAATTCGAGATTTAGTATTAGGGCACGTCATATTAGGTGATGGTATTTTTGTAGACCCTGCAAAGATCCAAGCAATAGTAGATTGGCCTACACCTACTAATGTATCAAAGATTCATAGTTCCATGGGTTTAGCTGGTTATTATCGCATATTTGTCCAAAACTTCTCCAAAATAGTGCATCCTATCACTTCCCTTCAGAGGAAAGGAAAGAGGTTTATATGGATGGAGAAATGCGAGGAAGCATTTCAGAAGCTCAAGGAGCTTTTGACCAGCGCACCGATCTTAGTAGTACCTAATCTGGAAGGTGATTTCATGGTATGTAAAAATGTTTCCCTTGAAGGGATTAGAGTAGTTTTGATGCAGAGTGGACATGTGATTGCATATGAATTGTGCAAGCTCAAGAATCATGAGCTGAATTATCCTACACATAATCTTGAGTTAGCAATAGTAGTTCATGCTTTGACAAGGTGGAGACATTTCTTTTTGGGGCATAGATTTGAACTACATAGTGATCATCATAGTCTTCAATACATTTTCACTTAGCCTAATTTGAATGCTCACTAGAGGTGATGGATGGAATTTCTATGTGAGTATGACTTTGAGGTAAATTACATTCAAGGAAAGGAGAATGTGGTCATAGATGCTTTGAGTTGTAGGAGACATATGATATCATCTATGACTCTTAGTGTTGATTTGAGGAGTCAAGTTCTTCAAGCACTTCCTACAGATTCTTGGTACTAGGAGGTGTGCAGAGAAATAGATTCAGGGAGACCTTATGAGGGTAAGTTTTTAGGCTATGTCCTAGAGTTAGATGGTCTTTTGAGGCATTCAAGAAGGATTTATGTGCCACTACTAGATGAGCTTCACACCTTGATTCTAGTAGAGGCCCATCGTGCACCTTAATCGGTACATCCAGGTATCAAGAAGATGCATGCTAATTTGCGACAATTATTCTATTGGTTCGGCATGAAGCATGACATTGCTAATTATGTGGCTAGGTGTCTTGAGTGTCAGAGAGTCAAGGTAGAACACCAGCATCTGGTAGGACTCTTGCAACCAAATCTCATTCCTTCATGGAAGTAGGACATTATCTCTATGGACTTCATAGTAGGATTTCCTATGACTGCTCGTCATCATACTGCTCGTCATGGTCATCTTTGATCGGTTGACTAAGGTGGCACATTTTTTACCAATTAGGTCTTCCTACATAGAAACTTTTGTAGCTAATGTATTCATGCGTGACATTGTGAGACTACATGGTATTCTTCGAAAGATCTTTTTGGATAGGGATCCTGTATTCACATCCACATTCTGGACATCACTGTAGCATGAGCTTGGAGCACAATTGAATTTTAGTTTGGCATATCACCCAGAGATAGATGGTCAAATAGAGAGGGTGAATCAGGTTTTGGAAGATATGTTAAGGATGTATGTGATGGATAGGTAGACACATTGGGAGGACTATCTCTACCTAGTGGAGTTTTCTTACAACAATGGGTATCATAGTTCTATTAGCATGGCACCATTCCAGGCTTTATATGGACATCCTTGTCATACACCCTTGAGTTGGAAAAGCCTTGAGCATCGCATCCTATTGGGTCCTAAGATGCTTCGTGATATGGAGCAACAGGTAGTGCGTATCCGTGAGCACTTGACTATAGCACAGGATAGGCAAAAAAAGTATGTTGATGCACATAGGACAAAAAAGCAATTTGCTGTGGGAGACAAGGTATTCTTGAGAGTGCATCCGTGGAAGAGTCCGATCCAATACAGAAAGGGTTCAAAGCTAGCACCTCACTTTGTGGGACCATTTGAGATTCTTGAGAATATTGGCCCAATTTCTTATCACCTTGCCTTACCGCCCAGCCTAGCTCGCATTCATGATGTTTTCCATGTTTTGGTACTTAGGCAGTATATCCCTAATGTAGCACATGTTCTTGATTGGAATGTGTTGTAGGTAGAGGATGGGAAGCTAGCTTTGGAGTCATTTTTATTCTAGAGCAACGAGAGTTGACCCTCAGGGGTTGAACCATAGAGTAGGTAAGGGTCCAATGGGACCCTACTGATGACTCTTCAGCTACATGGGAGGATGCATCTAGATTACAGGATTTATATTCCTACTTGTTTGTAGGCTTCTAGAAGTAAGCCTAATTCTAGGGGGGGTGCCTGTCCTAGTTTACATTCTTTTAGTTACATTGTTTCTATCATTGTCGAACTCTGTTAGGTCAGTTTTATGTTGATGGTTAGTAGCATTTTTTTGAGACTATCAGATATTGTGTTACAGATTAAGTTGATATATGATGTGATTACTTAGACTCTACATTTCATGTATGCAAGATGATTATTACATTATTCTCAGTTATTGATGATGTTTAGCTAAATGGATCATTATATATGTGTGTGTGTTTTTATGGATACTTACCCCATATTGCATCTGTATGGTGTGCATGTTTGTTCTTCTTATGTATGGCATTTTTGATGTGGTTAAGGAAAGGAGTCAAGTCACCTACTAGTCGGGATCTACATGATGCACCACTTCTTTCCATTGCCTATTTAGCTTAGCATATATACATATTGTATGTACATGCATGGATTTTATGCAGGTTGCAGGTACCGAGTATCGACTTCCTTGAATTTCCAGGATGAGCATACCCTATCACACTCCAAGATGAGCATACCCTATCACACTATCTCAATGGTAAGAGAGGGGAGATAAATTCTCAAGTCCAAATCCTAAACCCTTAAACCATTTGTCCTAGAAAGGTAGGACAAGTATCTAAGATGTTTTACCTTTTGAATGTGTCGGATGATGTAATTTGTGATTTTAACCCCTTAGATTGATTTTGTGTGGACTATTCTATGATGGGTTTTCATATTTGATCTTGCAGGTCTTGGTGAATTTTCTATTAATTAAGTCTAAAAATAAAAGATTTAATTAATAATTTAACTATTTTGGGGGAAATTAATATAATGTTATGATATTTTGATATTTTGATTTTAATTAATTAAATGGGAAATTAATTGAGTAAAATAATTAAATTAAAGAAATTAAATTAATAATAATAATAATAATATAATATAATAATATAATAATAAATAAATGATAATAACAAAAATGATAAAAGAATTAAAAATAAAAGTCATAAGTCTACCTAGGAGTAAGCACACCTCTTGAATGGACGTATGTCTACAACGCAGGAGTTAGTGCACAAATTAAGCAAATGGTGTCTACAACCTTGTGTCTCATCTAGAAGGTAGGAAAAGACTCATGCTTAGTTGTCAACGCTTATCTCATCTTCTGGTTGTTTCTAGAGATATTGTAGGTGCTTCCTGAGAGGTCCTTATATTCAAGCACTCCTAGAAGCTTGGGGAGCATTTTTGGGTGGATCTGCGAGCGTTGGAGAAGGAAGGGGCTTGCTCTGTAGATTCTAAGGAGAAGTGAATTAGCATCAGTGTCTAGGTAGACACTTGTGATTTTGCATATGTTATTTTTGCTTCTTCCACTTCCTGTCTCCATCATGTCTTCTGAATACTTTCTAAGAATTTCATGTGTTGAATATTTTGGTTGTATGCATTCTTGTCATGGATATTTAAAATTTTGGTATGAGAAAACTGCACCATGCATAGATCCAAGTGATTTAATGGGCTAAGTTTAAATGATGTGGGTTAATCCTTTCATAGGGAATAGATGGTTAAAATAGGATATACTGTATATCTTCATCTGAATAATTTTGTGCACAACATTCACAGTTATGCCTGAAATATATATATATAGCTCTGAAAATTCTATCATATATTAAACTATCGATATTAAAATAGGACATATTGAAAACGTTTATTTGAATATGTTTTCTTTAAAATACATATGAGTCGAAATATTTTTATTAAAAAATATTTTTTGCAAACGAAATTATTTATAAAAATATATATATAATGCAACATTTAATGAAAAATGTTTATAAAAAAAAAATCAAGTGGGAGGGATGAACCTGTGCCCCACATACTTGTGGGTTGTAAGTACCTGCGACGACAGAGGTACTCTATACCCATTGTCACCGCAGGCCCTGCGACAATAGGGTACTATGTACCCGCAATAGCAGTACATACAAAGGTTTTTTTTATGTTTTTTTTTAATTATGTTATGAAATATGTTAAATACGAAACATTATTAATATATTTTGAATATTATTATGTTGTTATTTTAAAAAAGATTAATATTATTAAATATTAATAAATTTTAAATATTTATTATTATATTTATTATAAATGAAATTTTATAAATAGTTTACTTCTTTCAATAATTAATCATTTTATAATATTTTAGTCTACTAATATAAATTTAATTTAATCTAATCTAAGATGAAGGATAGATAAATGAGGAAGAATTGTATTTGTTCATATTGAATTTTTTGTGTCCTATTAATACATGATAAGGGCTATTGTCTAAGTAACATGCATATAATCTATTCTTGGGCACTTTAGAAAATTGATTCTAAGGGTTATGGGAAAATCTTTAACTAATTACGTAGGCTAGTTATAAGGAAAAACGTATGAATGTTCCTTCACTTGATATTTAACTCTTAATGAAAATTGAGAATCCCATATTTAACTCAACTAAGTTATTTTAGCAAACCCAAACATGTGCTTGCATCTTGTGTTTTCCCTATGTTATCTATTTTGAGTTTTGGGTTGACTAGATCGTTGACCAGTTATAGGATGTCTAGAAGAGGCTCGGGGGTTATGATTTATGATGCCATGATGATGTCTTTTGATCTCAATCTTTTTAAACTCAACTATGATTATGAGATGGCATGCTCTATGGTGTGTGTGGTTTACTGATTGATATTGTTTCCAGTCTTCTTGTGTAAGTTGTGATTTATGTAACCATTTATGAGTTATCAATGAGTTGTGTTTGGATTGCGTTCCAATTGCCTTGATGGGACTGAAGTGTTTATTTGATCTAGATAATGTCATGATGAGACATGTATGACTTGACCATTTTTTTGGAAGTCTTTGAATAGTGTTATTATGGGATAATTTCTGGTTGCTCAATGAGAACCGATGGACACTGTGATTTTTCATTGATGCTTTTTAGTTGCTTGCAGAGAACTGATATGTTATTATGATCATTATGATGCCTTCCAGTTGCTTGTATAGGAATGAGGTAATTCTGTGATTATGTTATTTCATGAGCTTAGGGTAGGATATCTACATGTAGTGTCGGGAAGTGGCTTGCAATGGGGGTCGGGGCCCTAAGTGGCTCCCAGGGTAACTCATTGTAAGCTATTTAATAAGTGAAAATATTACACTAAATGCTGATTTAAATGAACCTAATAAGATAATTTTTTGTTGTTTCCCATGCCTCGAGTGCTAGTACAAACTAGGATGGGAGTAGAGAGAATGCTTGGTTGTGACCTTGCATTCTGTAGTATGCCTCATTAGTATGAGAGGATACTAGTGGCTGCATAGGGATCACTAGGGGGCCAAGTTCTATAGAGAGACTACCACGGTAACTCTAGCATGATCCATGTGATGACACTTTCTCGCTTACATATTAGGTTCCTACGTGTCTTGTGTGCCTCTAGGATTAGATGTTAGTTTATGTTGGAACCTTTGAGTTAGTATACTCTTAGGATTCTTAGACTTAGAGAGTTTTTGTGTTATTTGATTTGATTACCTGTTTGGGACTTGAGATTATCTCCTCAGCATGATGGGAGTGGACCATTTAGGTCCCACACAGTCTGTGTTAGTGCTTTTTTTCACTCTTACTATTTGAGATCCTTTTAGGACACCGTGGCTGAAGCATTCTTTGTTGGCACTTATCTTCATTCTGTTCTTGGATTTTAATGATGGAAATGTATCCTTATATTGATGATTAGCATATGATAGATGATTTTATCTTATGCCTTATTTTGCATGATTAGATTTCTTATGCATATGTTGTAGCATGTTAGATTTCTTTCTGCATATGATATAGTATGTTTTAGGAGTGACATTCCTACTATGTTAATACCGATGATCTCTTCGATGACTTGGGATGTTATGCATGGAGGGATGGCTAGGGCCCATGATGTTCTAATGATGCTATTTATGGTTGGGAGGAACCGTGCACTTAGTTGTGTTTATGATGTATGGTTATCTTTTACGATGGATGTTTATATCTTCTATGATGATGTATCATGTAGGAATATGTTTTCATTTACTTTATTGCACTTGCATCATGGATTAGAATAGGATGATGTACTTTATTTTCACACATGTATATTCTTTTATGTATTTCATACCCTGTGACATGTACAGTGGATGATTGAGCATTCTGAAATGTAATTTACTATGGGACATTTGGAAACAAAGTATATTATTTAAGAATGTTGGACTTTTCATTATTATTTCATGTGGATGTGGTATAGATGGAATCATTAAATGTGATTCAACGTTAAGGGATCCTTAAGGAATGTAACATGTTATATATGTTTATGTATACTTTTAGTTGAATGTTGTTATTTCTTCTGCTACTATGTGTATGTTGTGAATGGTTTTACTTTCATGTTTCTCGAAAAAAAAAAATTCTACCAAACTTAGTGAAACTTTAGGTTAATTCTTTTGGATCCCTTGGCAAGGTGTTATGATAACTAAGCTAGATTCATTAGCCACTAATTTTCACATTCTACATTCACCTATATGTTCCAAGGTTGAACATAAAATACATTCATTTGTTTAATTGAGACTTGTGAGAGATGGAATAACAAAGAGATAATCTCATATTCAAGGTAATGAAACAACAACTTCAACACAATGAAATTCTCCTTCATGTTACTCTCAAGACTTGTGTTCAACACAAGTATCAAGCAAGCAACTAGAGTGGTGAAAACATCATATCTAGATATACACAATGGAAGACCCTTTTTTAAGCATAGATGGTTCACAATCTCTCTATTAGCATATGTATGAGATCAATAACAACACTCCTAAAATACAAATGAATTCAGATAATAAGATGGAATTATCCTCAATTTAATAGAAATACAATAGTATTCTCTCCTTCTATTCAAATGTAAGATTTCACAATTTCCCAATGTCCAAGGCCTCAAGCAAAAACTTGCATATAAGAGACAAAATTTAGAACCATGGAGGCTCACCTCCAAACCTAGGCCTCAAGGTGGCCATCCACCGAGCTTGGAGAAACAAGGCAAAAATAGTTTCACACCTTCACATTCACATATAATGCAAACTATAACAACACAATTCAACACAACATAATACAACCCATCCCAAGGCTTGCACTTAGATTCTACAATAGAATCAAGATATATGGAGAAGGTGGGCTCTCTCCAAGAGGAGAATTTCAAATCCATGAATCTCATAAAATCACATATTCCCATAAGTAGCATGCCCTTCAAGGCCTATCAATATCTTTCCCCTTCATTAACCTCCTTATACCTCCCAAGAATGCAAGTAATCGTGAAGTCCATACTACATTGAAACACATCAAAATCATCTCCCCACATGGGAGAGTTTCTCAACTACATGGGTGAACCCAACTAACCCCTTCACCCAAGCATCTCTTCCTTCCCAAGGGTGAGTGATGCTTCACACCCATATTACACAAATGATCAACATGAACAAAACAAGATTCAAGAAAGAAATCTCATAAAACTTCTCACATTCAACACACATACAACAAGATTCTTCACAAACCACATCTACACCATAAGAAATCTACAATGCAATGAATAAAACACCATAACAAATCTATAATGAAATGAAGAGACACCATGGATTATGGATACCAACCTCACTCTAAGAAATGGTAAATTAAAGTTGTAGAGCTCCTTATCCTCTTTCTCCAAACCCTAAATATCTCTAAAGTTAGAGAGTGGGAAAGTGGCTTTCTAGTTTGGCCATGCCCCTATATATGAATTCCATTTTCTGATTCAATATAAAATGCATTCTTTTTGGGGTCTCTAGGTCTTCTAGTCACTTCAATGGTCACTATTAGCCCTCTGACTTAAAGTATTATCATGGGTAGGGTTTATTTTCATCACAAATTCACCTTAGAGCGACTTTTTGGCCCTCACAATGCTAGGTAATGTCCAATTCCAAATTTCTTATGGAGCAACCCTTGTTTCCCTTACTAAATCAATTCAATTAAGTCTAATTCTTAATTAAAGAATTTAACTTGAGATAAGGTTGCTACATGATCTATCTTTAGAGAAAATTTCATTTTCACATAACGAGTACAAGTGTTAAGTGACATGCACAAAATTTATTATACATCACACATGACATGTTTTGAATCTACTCATGAAATACATACTACACACATACATATCATGTTTAAAAAATAAACACATCACAATGAGGTTTATGAATCTTCTAAAGATTCACCTTGACAATGTCATAGTAACATGTGTTTATACCTCATTTCCCCGTTATGTTTCCAAGGTTCCTTTCTTGCACACTACACTTGAGCATTAGTAATCCAATGAAAAGTCTCATATAAAATACATATGAAATTAAAGATACATGAAAAAAAAATTATTCTACAATTCACATATAACACATTTCATAATTGACTTCCTATTCTCCATCATTTGCTTACATATATTTAATCATTAAACCTCAAAAATTTTAAAATTACTGACTTTCCTAACAAGATCAATTTAAGCATTTTGAATCACAACATAATTATATTTTCTATCATAGTAGTGAAGTACTAAATAAATATCCATTAATTCATTGATTGTGCCAAATTAAGTCCTAACACAGATCATAATGGGAAATCACAAGGTAAATATCATCGAATAAGCAGTAAAATTTATTGTCCATCAAGTTTCAAAATATATGTCAAGATATCCGATCCTAAATAACAAAATGGAAATACAGTATCTATGCTATGATGGGTTAGGGTGAGGCCTCACACACTCTCTACATCATCTACTTAGAAGTAGGCAGGGGCATAACCCCAAGCATACCTCTCAAGTAATCAAATGTATCTTTAGGTAATAGATTCATAAAGATATCTACAATCTAATCTTTAGTACTTACATACTCCAATCTGATCTCCTTTTCTATTGCTTTCTCTCTCAACACATGATACTTAATAGATATATGTTTAGTCTTAGAATGCAAAATAGGATTCTCAGACATACTTAATGTACTTGTGTTATTACAGTATATGACAACAAGTTTTTCAAACTCAATTTTGATAACCTTCTACACCTGCTTCATCCACATAACTTGATAACAATTATTTTCTATAGAAACATACTCTATCTTAGTAGTAGTCTATGAAATACAATCTTACTTCTTGCTTAGCCAAGAAACCAATCTTCCTCTAAGAAAGAATGCTCCACCATTGGTGCTCTTTTTTTCATCTACGCTACATGCCCAATTTGCATCAATATATGCACATCAAGTGAAATCACTCAATCTGTCATAGCAAATTCCATAATCAAATATCCCTTTCAAATATCTGAATATTCTCTTCACTACTACAAAATGATATTCCTTAGGATTAGCTTGAAATCTAGCTATAATCCCAACAACATTTCTTATATCTAGTCTGGTGTGAGTTAGATATTTCAAACCTCCAATCATGGATCTATACTTCTTCTACTCTACTATAGTTGTTTCATCTTTGTTGAATAACTTGTGACAAGTTATCGTAGGTGCACCAAAAAATTTACAACTTTCCAAGCCAGACCTTTTCAAAAAATATTTCAAGTACTTAGCTTGTGAAATAAAAATACCATCATTGCTCTATACAATCTACAATCCTAGGAAAAACATCATTTATCCTATCATGCTCATTTCAAATTCATTCTTTGTCTCTTCAAAAAAACTTATCACTTGGTTCATCATTGACTCCAAAAATAATGTCATCAAGAAATATTACAATAATCAAAAAATCTTTTCAATTTATTTCAAATACAAGTTATTGTATGTCGTACTTTTAGTAAATCCAAGCTTTTCCAAATAACTGTCCAACCTCGCATACCAGGTTCTAAGAGCTTGCTTCAGACTATATAAATCTTTTTTTAATCTAAATATCATGTCTTTATCTTTTGATAAATGAATTGCTCAATATATACCTCTTCTTCAAGTTCTCCATTCATAAATATTGATCTAGCATCCATCTAATAAACCTTGAACTTCTTATTTTCTACATAATCTAGGAATATCCTTACTGGTTCCATTCTGGCTATAGGTGCATATGTCTCCACATAGTTTATGCCTTCTTTTTGTGAATATCCCTTGCATACAAGTCTATCCTTGTTTCTCACAACTTTGCCTTGCTAAATTATCTTGTTTCTAAATACCCACTTGGTTCCTATCACATTCTTGTCTTTGGGTCTAGGAAGTAACTCCCATGTATCATTCTTCATTGTCTAATCTAATTCTACCTTTGTTTCTTGAATCCAATGATCATCTTTAACTACTTCATCTGCACCCTTAGGTCAACTTGAGATATCAGACATATCTCCTCATTTACTCTGTTCCTTTCCATCACTCCTTTGTCTTTGCTTCCAATTATCTATTTAAGATGGTGATTCTTTGTCAAATTCCTATTAGGGGTAAGATTTGACATCTCAAATCCCATCTCTTCTCTCAATTCAAATCTCTATTCTCCTCTTTTCTCAATAGTTAACACATCATTTGGTAAATCATTGTTAGTCTTGATGAAAACTTCAACATTTTGTCTAACAATTTCAAGATTATCTACTTCTCTGTCTAAATTATAATCTACCATCTTTTCTTTAGTTCTAAACTTTTCATTAATCCTTACATTTGCACATTGAACTATTGTCTTAGTTTTATAGTTGAAACATCTATAAGCATTATTTTTCAATAAATAGCCAAGAAACGTACGTTCATCACTTCTTGGATCAAACTTACCAATGTCATCATCTCTCTTAATGTAACATTTACTCCAAAAAATTCAAAAATACTTAATTAATGATGAATGACCAAACCATAGTTCATAAGATGTTTTTTCCATACCTTTTTTTATCTATACTTTGTTTAGACTATATACTACTTTATTGATTTCTTCTCTCCAAAATGTCTTACAAACATCATTCTCAAAAAACATCACTCTTGCTACTTCTGCCACAAACTTATTCCTTTTCCCAACAATCCCATTTTGCTCAAGTGTTCTAGGTGCAAATAGCATCCTTTTGATTCCATTCTCTTCACAAAATGTGTTAAACTTTCTAGAATTAAATTATCCTCGTCTATCAGATCTTAAACACTTTATCTTAACACTAGATTCATTCTCAACTGTATTCTTAAATATCTTAAACTTCTCAAAAGATTCAAATTTCTCTTTAAGAAATGCTACCCACATCATTCTAGTGAAATCATCAACAAAAATAATGAAATACATTTCACCATAGAATCCTCTTGTTCTATAAGGGAAACTAAGATCTATGTGAACGATCTCCAACTTCTTTGTGGTAGTAAACTTCTTTCTAGGAAATGATACTTTCTTTTTCATAGCCAATATACATTCCTTACACAAAACATTAGTAGGCTTAACAATCTTAAGAAAGTATCTAACTACAAAAGTGCTACTAACCTTCACAATATTATCAAAGTTTATGTGATAGAATCTTATATGCCACAACCAACTATTATCCACTTTAGCTACCAAACATGTCATCTCAGTAAGATTCAACTAAAATACATTACCTCTGGATCTAGTGCCAGTTCCAATCATCTTACCACCTATGCCTTTGATAATGTAGGTCTTCTTAGTGAACTGCAATAGATAACCCTTATCCACCAACTATCCAACACTCAACAAATTATGCTTGATTCCTTCAACAAAATAGACATCATCATTATTAGTTTTACTATCAAGAGTAATGGAACCAATTCCTAATATATGAAAGGTTGGATTTGTTACCAAATCTAATAATACCTCCATCATGATTATTGAACTTAACAAACTTATTCATATCACTAGTCATGTGATGTGAACAACCATTATCAATTATCCAATCAGACTTCTTTTCCACTGGGGCAACTAGAGCTCTTTCTTCTCTAATTTTTTTACCAAGATCATCTTCCTTGATAGCCACAAATCCTAATTCATCATCAATTTTTCTTTGACCTTTCTCATCAGATTCTTCATCTTCATTTGCATACAAATAATTTCTATCTGTATCTCTTCTAGAGTTAAACTTTCCTTTATACCTTTTCTCTCTTTTAGGATATTTAGATGCATAATGACCAAATTCATTATAAATCCAACATTTAATTTTTTCTTACCATCTTTTTCTCTTCTCACCAAATAGGATATTCCTTCCTCAATCTTTTTGTCTTCATTAGCTCTGCCACTACCAACAAAATCTCCATGAGTGCTTGCACTCCTTGTCAAATTAGGTTGAATGTTCAGAGCACTAAAAGTTTTTTCAAATCTTGTAAGTTTTCTAGACTATCTCATATCTTCTTCTATTGATTCTAATCTTCCAAGCAACAATTTCTTTGTGAAATCCTTAATGCAAAACAATACTAGCTGAATCATCTGAGCTATCGGCTTGAATGGTGGTGTCAATTTTTTTAAGATATTTCATATGACTTCATCATCTTCCTTGGTTCCACCATGAGACTAAATTCTTGCAACCATTTTTTATATTTTTCCAATATAACTTCCTACAAATTCATCTTCCATCATTCTAGCAACTTGAAATGCACATATCCAATTCTATAATCTCATTCTCTTTGCATGATCATCAACTTCAAAAGTAGATTTTAAATCTTTTCATATTCCATAAGATGTTTCAAGTGACTTTATCTGACTATACTCATTCTCTGGAATAGCTATTAGTAGAGCTTCTCTTTCTCTCATGGTACACATGAATACTACAACCTTCTAGCTTTGGTTCTTCAACAATTGTCTTCTTACTCTTTGTCAAGATCCAATATCCTAGACCTATGTGCAATAGATGAGTCTTCATCTTCTCCTTCTGACTTTCATAGTTGGCCCCATCAAATCTAGGACTATCCTTTCTAAAAATATTCACCATCAATCTCCCAAAGTTGGTAAGTTTATCCTTCAAGGACTGAATGCTCTAATACCAATTGTTAGAATATATAGTCCACTAGTATAACTAAGAGGGGGGTTGGGTGAACTAGTTATCCAACTAATATCAAAAATATCAAACTTAAACAATCTTAACCATATGAGTAATATTAATTTAAAATACAACAAGATACACATACACAATAACACCAAATGTGTTAAGTAGGGAAACCCTTGATTAGAGGGAAAACTCTAGTGGGGATGGTACCCACAAGATGATGTACTAATATAAATGTTAGTTTTTAGAGGTTGGACCCTATTGGGAGTTTGTTACAACATTCAGTACATATGAGCCCCTATTAGGAGACTTTGAATCTCTGTTAGGAGATTCCAACCCTATTAGGAGTTGTGGAAGATAGTTGGACCCACTGCCCAAATAGCTTCAAGGGCAAGACCAATGAACCCACTATCTAAATGATCTTTGTATTATTCCTTGTAGAATAATAAAATGGTACTATACTATTTCTTCATCTTTCTCTATCTTGTCAACTGAACCTCTACTCCTTCTAATCTTGTAACTAGATCACAAATCTTGTATCCAATAACCCCTTGGATTGCTTACACACATTCAGTAAGCACTCTACTCCTTTTCATAGTTTGCACTTCAACAATTTTCATAATACTTGAATACACACTTCATACACATTATAATCAAGGAAAACATCTTTCCTTTATACCATATCTTCATAATAATCCTTGAGTTAGACTTGAGGCTTTCCCAATTAATTATAATAAGATCATTAATTAATTACAATTATAATAGCATTGTCGACACATAGTCTATACAAAACTTAACATGCGCGATACTAAGGCTTGAGGACTCACTGACATCATTAGTTGACTATCCTTTATCACTACTAGACTATGCATCTCTTCATTGCATCTCAAATGTAAGATAGCCAACAACCATCACGAATTGCTTTCCCAATACTCTATCTCTAAACTTCTCTATATGTTAGGTACATCTTTTGTACATCATCAACTCAAACTCTATGCACTTGACCACATCATTAGAACATTGTGCCAAACATGTCCATAACTTTGAATTATCAGACAATCAAACCATTGTCTGTATTATCAAGATATATGTCTGCTATTGATGCAGGAGCATCCAGAGGTATAAGGGCAATCCTGTGTCACCCAAAAAATGTACTTAGACTTAGTTTCTTTTTCATGTGTTTTCATTTATGGATACTCATTTGGGTCAAATAAAGGTTCCAACTCTCACAGTTCCACTATTAGTGTTTTGGGTTAGAGTTTTAAATCACCTTGGGATACGTGTAAATGCCAAAAAAAATAGGAGTATGTAATTGAGCCATCATTTTGGTGAATTAGAAAGTGTAAATTGGCCAGATGAATGTAATTGTAATTTAGAGCATTCCAAAAAAGAACCAGGTCAAAAGGCCCCATAGTTTGAAAGTTATTGCAATTTTTTGATTTTTGGAGACCTCCTAAGAATGCTTCAAAGTTGGGTTAGGGGCATTAAATGACCTTGAACAGGGTCAAAAAATGGGGGATGAGTGAAGCTGGTCCATAGGGGTATAGAGCACTTTGAGAGCTTTTTGGAAATGTAAATGATTCATCAATCAGAGTACGGTTCAAAAGTTATGCCTCTCGAAAGTTTGGTTACCATTTTTGGATTCTTCTAATTTTGTGTCAACTTCTAATGCAACTTCTAGAGCCTTCTATTTGGTCGGTGGATGCCAACTAGCACTTTCTAGAATTTATTCCTAATCCTTAACCCTCCGGTGTCTATTTAAGAACATTTCTGGCATTGTAAAAGGTAGTTAGGAGTGGAGTTTGAGAGGAGGTATTGAAAGGAGAAATTATCTCCAAATTTATACTATTGTAAGCCCATAGGTCATGTTTTGGAGTCTGTTTCTCTGCATTAAGTGTACTAGCATATTTTTTACATTTAATAAAATTTTCCCTTTCCTGTTGTGTCCATTCTGTGCTTGGGTTGTGTCCCCATCAGCTACTCAGCCAATTTTTACAAAAACTATGCTATGTTGATATCAATGACCAACGCAATCATGAATGCAACATTTCAATACTCTCTAATGCTCAAGATACTCCCCTAAGAAGTATCATTAGCATTCATGCTAACATAAGACCTAGATACAAGTACTAAACTATTAGAATAGTCTGAAAGAAAATTCAAAATTTCACACTAAAGTACTTGAAAAGATAACTAGTGCCCTTGCACTACGATAGGTTGACCTAGCAACCAAAATGGAGTCTATGAAAAAGGTGTTAGAGAGTATATTTTCTCTATACACAAAGCTTTGTGATGTAAATTTATTCACATAAGAAGTACAAAGAGCTATTGATTAACTCTAAGGAGATCTATAATCCATAGGTACAACATTGAGAATATCTCCTAGCCAAAGCCAAACTCATTTTTAGAGATTTCTATCTACTCAAGGTAATCTAGTCATACTTCAAGCCCAAGATGCTAACATTCATGTTACCTTGATTAGCATCCAAACCATGTTGACTCTACACATGGAAGTTTTACACAAGGAACTAGCCTATCCTAAAACATTGATGAAGAAAGATTCTCATCTTTCCACTCATGTTGGCCTAGTTAACCTTGTTTCCAAGCTAGACATCCAATATCAATCTATAAAGGTAGTGCACAAAACTTGGGATGTAGCATTGAAAATCATAATGGAGAACCATAAATCATTTTTGGATAAACACACTATTAGTGTACCACCCATGACATAAGTGTTAAAAAAAGGGGCATAATAATTATAAGGGGAGTAAGTATGCAAAAAATAGGGTACATCAAATCTACTCATCAAGACTATTTGATTCAGAAACAAAAAGGAAACATTTACTCAAGGGGAGTAATGGAGTAATGGAGGAATAAGGTTTGAATATAAGTCATCCATTTTGCAAAATTTTGAAATTTTGAAATTGTGTATGAGAATTGAGTCATAGATATATATTGTTTGATTTATGCTTATAATATGGATTATATATGCATGACAATATATTTTTTCCACTCATGTCAAAGGGTGGATTGTTAATCTCATATTGGTTTTGACAAGGCAATGAAAAAACACTTTTGTCATTATTTAGCAAAATTATAGTGCAAGTCAAGTGATCAAAGCAAGCCGAGCAATCAATGTGACCCAAGTGATCAAAGCATGCCGATCATACCTTACCAAACAATACATGTTGAGTAATATACATAGTTAGTGTCGAACACCAATATGTGTCAAGTAGATAGTGATTGTTAAGTCACTCAAGAGCTGAGTAAATAGAGTATGTCGAGTCATTTGGGAATCGAGTTATAGCATTGAAGCTACAATGAATGTCGAGTATCAAAGACTTTAATTATTGAGTGAATAGTTTTGGACATAGTTGTTTGTAATGGAACAACTTCTATGTAAACCATTTGAACTGACTTAATGATTATTTTACAATTCTAGAATGTGTATATAGATGTATATTATGAATCCTATATAGTATATGCAACCAATCAAATTGAGGGATGTTCTAAGAGGCAAAATGGATCAACCACATCCATTGATTCTAACCTAACGCTAGCCAACTTGTGTTTACTTAAGGAGATAAACCCTAAATAGTTTGTATTGCAAAAAGGAAGAGAAGGAGACACAAGAGAGTTGAATGCTAAGTGTAGAGAGAATTCATGGTGGCTATGGAGGTTGCAATAATGTTATGAATTGCAGATCAAGAACAAACAAAAGTAGAGAGAGGATAGAGGAGGTGTATCTTATTAGAAGGATCAAGTACACACCAGGAAAGAGAAGATCTAACATCTAACAATAGAGTGCTAACTAAAGGATCATGGTGTTGAATAATTCTAACAATTGATGCAGACAAAATCTCCTAATATAGTAGTCTTAATAGGCTTGTGTAAATATCTTTACTGATTTCTTGTTTAATTACAATTTTAAGTCCTCTAACAAGGCATGCTTCTACCAAGGTGTTTAAATCCTTTAAGAAACCTAACAATCTTTGTAAGCCTTTAACAGAGCAAACCTTTCATAATGTAGATCATAGTTTATGGTCAAACTTCTTGTAACCTTCATTGGCTACACTTTATAGTTGCAACAGTAAAGATTTTTGGGTGTCATTCCCACTCCATTTTTACCTTCTCATTGAAGGGTTTCTAGGTAACAAACTTATTGTGTTATGTGTTATTTTCTTCATCCTATGGATGAACATTTGTAGCTAGTTATATCAGTTTACATGCTAAATGATGAGATGGATGTGTGGATTAGTATATGATAATTTTCTTTGATATGTGCTGTTGATATTGGTATTTTGACATTTTCTATATTTTCTTTAACATTAATTGCAGTATCTTTGTTATAGAGATCCTTTAGATCTCTTTCCTAGGTTTTGACTTTGTGATTTAATATTGATGTGGGATATAGGTTTCATGTGGTTAGGTAATAGTTATTATATTACCATTAAGATTTGAAGGACTTAAATGAATGTTAAATGTTTCATTATTGTGATTGTATGATGATTATGTATGTCAATTTTAGACTTCCTCTTATGTCACATGATATATCTATTAGAAAAAGGGATTATAAAGAGAAGAGGGGGGAAGAGGTGAATCAATTATTTTGATGCTTTTTACCTAAATATAGATATCAAAAATAAATTCTAAACTTTCATATATTAATGTACTAAATAAAAATAATAAGAAAACCACAAAGAAACTCATAACACCATTTTTTTTGTAACTACAAAAATCCTAGCGAAGGGAAAGCCTTGGTGGGAATGGTACTTACAAAATGATCCACTAAAAAAAATGACCTTGTGAAAGGTTTTGACTTGCTTAGAAGTCTATTACATACATGTAGTTTCATTATCCTTGTTAGAGGCCTCAATCCTGTTAGGAGTTGTACTAAAAAATGGGTGACCTCATTGCTCTTGCAAGAATATGCAACTTTACAAGTAGTATAAGATATTACAAAAATTGTTTAATCACTCCAAACTTGTGCCAATTGCAAAACTAACATAAGAGACCTTAGATGTATCATGTAGACTCTTTATTCTATCATATCCCAAAATTGTAGCTCTGTTTTTATTTCTATTGAAGTTCATAGATCAAAATAATACAGCTATGCATTATTTTCCTCGGTAACACTTAAACAATTTTCTTCATTATGATATGCCAATCCATATAGTTATGTTGAGAAAACTTAACCTTGTATAATGTTTCTATGAATAAAAACAACCATGATCTTGCCTCATCCAACTTGCCAACAATCTCTCCCTTTGGCATTGATGGAAACATCTATTAAAAATTGGCTAAGTACCAAAATGATCTTAAAAATTTATTTAAAAATTAACAAAGTTGTGGTCATGCAAAAATTTATATCATCTATTTAGTATAACTATGATGTTCTTACCTCTATAGTCTATACTTTTCCTTTGATCATAACTGACATTTTTTTAATATTTTTACTATCTTCACTCCCTTTCCTCATATACATATGTCTTAAATACTTTTCATTTCCTTCACTCCCCCTTTGACATCAATGACAAAGGTGAGTCATAAATAAGTACGTGTCAAAATTGTGGTGCCAAATATGTTCTCTAATCCATAAGTCTTGTACAATCTAAAAATATTCTTTTGAATGTCTCATATTCCACATCCCAAGTCTTCTTGATTAATTATGATACATGTGTTACTACACATATTCCATATACAATAGTCTAATGTTCATTTAGGTCCATAGGGATGAAAGTATCATATGACTTCTTTTCCTCAAGTAAGGTCTTCAACTATTTTTGTAACATATCTAATTTTGGAGTTAAATTGTCTCTTAATAGACTGAATCTTGTCAATACTTTGTTCTTTTCATGTTCAAGTGTGAGAAGAGTGTCAAATATTTTTCTCACTCCTTTTTCTACTTCAATTATATTCTAGTCATATTTTTCTAACTCACCAACTATCTATTCTAATTTGGCCTCATCTTCCTTAATGCATTGAGTGCCATCTTCAACATAGTGGTGTAATGTAGTGCATGATATGTACATCTTATTTTCTTGAGAAATGCAATGTCTTATATCCTTCATGCACTCAACAATAAATAAAACATCATTTTTTATGTTTACACATACCTTTGAATTTGAGTGGCTTTAAATTCTTGTTGAGCTTTTATCTTAGTTGATTCTATCAATGTGGAGTAGTGATCAATAAATTAATCAATCACTTGAGTCAAATTTTATGTAGTTTTTGATCCTTATAGTTTTAATGGTGTAGGTAAAGTCTTATGTAATCTCTCTAAATCCTTCTCAAGAAACATCTTATGAGTCTATGATTTATTTTCTGATTTATCTATTTCTTTTGCATAAGAAAATAAATATATATGCATAGAACCTTTCTCATCCATGTCTTATTTGATTAACTTTGATATGTCCTCTATCATGTTGCCACTTTTCAGCAATGTCTGTATTGAAGTGCTCGATGTGAATAGAGTAGAAATTTCTTTCCCTTTCTTTATTGAGCTTCATTCTATAATATGATATTTAATGTTTACATGTGCATTCTTCATTATAGTCTGTACAATCATGGAAATATTAAAATCTCCTTTGTTATTATCATCTGTTGTTGGAAATGAGTATCCATCTTCCTTGGCAATAGATGACATATTATCCTTACCTATATTTATATCTCTTTTGTTTGATCATCTACTTCTTTTTTATGATTTTTTGTATCTTGTTTGACTTCTTCTTGTTGCACACCTTGATTAGGTTCTGTGTCTTTTTATTTAAGCTCATCCTTATTATTGTTAGTTATCTATTGTACCATACTTATTAATTTAGTCATGATAACTCCAATGTTTCCCATGTCAATTATGTTGTCCAAAGTGTTCATGTATTTATTTTTTTCTTCTTCCTCTAGAATTGTATCTAGTGTGTTAGGAACTCTACCAATGTAAAGGTCTAGCTCTCTAACTATGCTTACAAACTGATATGTTTTTTTGTCTCCTTCTATTAGTATATTTGTCTCATTGGTTATAATACCACTGATCCTCTCTTGGGTTGGCTCATCTTCAAATTATGGTCTTTTAGTACCTCAAGAACTCTCTCTCTCTCTCTCTCTCTCTCTCTCTCTCTCTCTCTCTCTCTCTCTCTCTCTCTCTCTCTCTCTTTTTCTCTCTCTCTCTCTACTTGCACCTCATTATACTAACCTGCCATTATTTTGATATTCCTTTTTTTTGTTCTTAATTTAGGCTTGACTTGTTGAAGCACATTTTGCATGTCTTCGTAATTGATTAGGATACAAAATTCTCCTACATTTTCCTCTCTTATCTTCTTATCTTTTGGTTAGTGAAAAGGGAAGTATACTTGGAAGGAAGGGGGGGGGAGGGGGGTGTGGGGGATGAATTAGTATACATTGGGTGATTTCACTTTTTCTCTTTTACCTCTCTTTGCACTAGTCTACAAGTTAAGTCGAGATTAAGAAAAAAATTAAGAAAATCATAACACAACATTTATCTTGTTTTAATCCAAAATTTATCTCATTGAAGTCAAGCTATCCTAAAAAACCATGGTGTGTGAGTTAATCCTTACAAAGCTTGCACTCTCCTAAAGTGTGCATAGTCAAGAGCTTATCTCTATTAGAATATTACAAGGACATTATTAGTTGTCACTTAGTTAAGGGGTTTAGATAAGACCCATGAAAGTCTTTCCCAGTTAAGATCAACTTGGTTAAAGGACTTTAGAAGACAAACTAATATGTCACCTTATTAGGCAATTTAATACAAAGAACCTATTAGGGTCAACCTATAATGAGAATTTTTGTTGTAGATATTAGTAAACAATAATGGGGATGATCAGTATAACTATAGACTTTGATTCAAAGGTCAAAAATTCTTATTCTACTATATGTATTCCATGTCAGTGTCTAGATGCTACCGTAATGTGATGAATTTCTAGGGTCACACCACATATAGAGCCATTGTCTTGTCAATTTTCCAAAGAATTATTTCTTGCACATGAAGAGCCCACATCAAATTTTTTTAGAGCAAGGGAAAATGATATCAAACTAGCTTGTTCAAATATTAGAAATTATTATAAATATAGTAAATACTCTAAATATATTCAACAAATAAGATAAAAATATAAGCAGAGAAAAATGAAAATTTGTGTACTAATAGGTTTGTTAGGAATTCCCATACTAGTATACCTCTCTATATCTTGAGTCCTAACTACGCTACAAGCTAACTAGATATAAGTCAACACCACAATAGGAATAGTTTATACCTAGTTGAATTACCACATATATCACCTCCAATAGTATGACATTGTAGTATAATCAAGACACCCTTTAAAAAATATATCTCTTTTCATGTAAGGCAAATCAGTCACTCTCCATCTCAACATACCTTGGTAGGGGTGCCAAACAATGTCCCACATGCTGAGGCAATCTATGACAAACTAACAATGTTGTAAGTCTCATAGTCTCCACTCTACCAATTGTAGTCAATATAAATGTGTCTAAGGAAGAGACCTCTTAGTATCCATAGTGAATCCCATTGGCCTCATATAGGTGATGTGATAAAATATCCATGCATGGATAAGGGTACAAAAATTGATGTCATGGTACTCATGATGAACATAGTTTCTTAGGTCATGGTATAAATAGACCAGTATGCTTTGACCCCATATATACAATGTACCCTCCTCCTCCATTTATTTGATCACTAATAATAAAACTCCATGAATATAATATTTATTACCATTGATTGTCACTTGATGTACTACTATAATGATCAGCACTCTCCATAGTAGAGGGATAACTACACACCCCTTCTCATACAATAATTTCCAGAAACCCAACTCACAACTTTGGAGTGCATGTAGCTCCCACACTATAAGAATATCACACCACCCACATCCCTCTCATAGGAAGATGTAGGATCCATTAGGTGTCACCTAAAGTGACATTTATCTCATTGGTAGGAAGGTAGAATGACATGATGTTCATGTCCCATCACTTAATCAGAGTTGTTAACATCATCCCATGAAACCTCATCTCAAGAATTATAAATGTCCACCATAGCCTAACTCAACATAGTAGGGACTCCTCATCTTGATAAGGTCATTGACATGACCTTAGATCCAAGAAAGGGAATCTCTTGTAGCATGCTCTCTAATCAAAGAAAGAACCTACAAAATACACAAAGATAATTCCTTAGTAATGCTTGATTGTCTAAGCACTAAACAAACAAGCAAAAAAATAAAGTCAAATTATAGTGCACAAATTGGAAACTAGCACTAAAATCCACTAAATGATAATGTAAAGGTCATATGCCACTACAAAGTCAAAATTTGACACTAAATATTCATAGACTACAACATGGACACTAGATGCCTCCATGAAAATTATGTTGGACACCAAAGACGCGTGGATGTATAAATTTTGATATTTCCTAGTAGGTTTATAAAGTTCCTAAAATGAACAAAATAATCTACAAAGATGACCTACTTCATTTGGGGGATGGCCCTACTCCATCATGGACCTCAACTCCTTAATCCGTGTTGCTCAAAAGTAACATTTTTGAGGCATTTTCTCTAAAGATGCTCAATATATTAGCAAAGATTCTTGCACTAAATAATGAAAATGGCTTCCCTGTAGGCCCACAAAGCCCATATATATCCTAGAATATGACCCAACAATGTAATTTTTTCGTCAGACTTTTTATCTCATTTTTCTTCCTAATTTCTTCAATAACTCAAGGCAAAACCAAGGGGCATACTATCCCCTGCAAATATTTGTTCATTCTAGCCAAACTAATGCTCCTCAAGAATTCTTCTTTTTGTGGTAGCTTCTTCCATCTTTGGATTGATTAAATTTTTAGTTTTGCAAAATTTCAAACACTGGGAGTAACTAAATAGATTGCAACTTGCCCTTTAATAGGAAATTTCACATGTATATTTTTTAAATCTCTCCTAAATGTGCATTTAATGAATATACTTTCTTCTCCATATAATTTGTCCAACTTTAGTACACCCAATTTCTCACAATGATTAGATAACTAAATTGGAAGCAAAATCTAATGTCCTAAAAATGCACCCCTCACTTTTATGATGCTTCGACATGCATATCACAAAGAAAACATCCAAAAACTAGATCAAATGAACACATGTTGACATCATTGTCCTCTAGAGCACAATGCCTATACCTTTTCCTACAATTTTTAAGTCTACATGCATGGATACAAGTATTGTATGTGTACATCGATGCAACATGCTAGCATCCACAAAACATCAAACATGAAAGTTATTTTGATATGTGTTCCTTTGCATTAACTTTCTTGCAACAACTAACCACACTCTCTATGACTATAAAAGGCTCATAATTACTCATTTGACCCCCAAAATGCTCTGACATTCTCTCTCCAATCTCTCTCACTTTCTCATTCTCTTATATTTTCCTTGACTCTCCAATACTCTTAAAACAAAGTGCTATTAAATTCACTCCATGCTTTACAAGGACAATTTTACTTGTGAGAATTTTCCTAAGGGAAAAATTCACCCAAGAACTAAGAACTCAAACACAAGCACACAGTACACCAAAAATGGATAGAGTATGATCAGAATAACAATGTATTCAATAACTTAATGCTTAGAGTACACTAGGAGTGCCTGAATATAAAGGCCTTAGTAGAGCTTCTAGAATGCATAGAAGTTAGCACCATGAAGTGTCATACAACCAAGCACATGTCCACCAGATATGGATTATCCTCCATTAACCACGGAAGTAAGTGCGGTGATGTGAGGATAAGTCTACAAGGGTGGGACATGCAAAATAGTGTTGTAGACACAATGTGCTCAAATAAAGTTGCATACTCCTGTATTGTCAACATGACAACTCAAAAGGTGTCCAAACTCCTAAGTGTCTCACAACTAAAACTAATAAAATAATGCAAAATAATTAAATAATGCATTAACCTAAGTAAACTTAAGTAAATGTAAATAGTAAAGTATCCCTATACTGATGCTAAAGTTCACCCCTTTCAACTGTGCTGAAAAGAACGAATGCAAATCTGACAAAGATGTCTGTTGAACCTGTTCCACTGAACCATCTATCTCCTCAACTAACAAAGAGACCTCCACTAATTGTTTTTCATAAGGATCCACAATCACACCAACCTCAAAAGATTTATCATGTAGAGAATGGACATGAGGGTCAGAGTGAGCCCTCTTAACAACTATAGAAGTATCATCATCAATGAGAAGATGTAAGTCCTCAAGTTTGTCTCCCAAGTCAAGTGAAGCTAGAGCTGGAAGATGAGATGTACCATGCTAAGATGGACCTTTCACTATGGCAATATAAGCATGTGGACTGGACTGATGTGACCTCTCACTACAACTATCAATAGAACCCCATGTGTCTAGACATGTTGAAGCACTATCGCCGGTGTCACTATAAGTTTCCGCTATGTATGATGTGCAGAGAAGAGTAGAGGACAAGCTAGGAGAACTTTCCTCAAAGTGAACATCCTTCTCCACAAAAATCTCATGAGTCTCTGGATCCATAAGTCTATAAGCCTTCACATTGTCTTCATAACTGATAAAGGTACAAGGCCTAGGTGACGGTGCCTAGCAACTCCTGGAAGATAGGTTTTCCCATGCTGGACAACCGAAGACTCTAAGGTGACTCACAACAAGTTTTTTGCCACACCATGCCTCAAAAGGAGTCTTGTCATCTAAGGCTGGATGAGGAGACTTGTTAAGTATGTGAGTAGCACTTCTAATGGCTTCAACTTCTAATATAGGATGAAGAGACTTGGCCTTAATCATGCAACTTGCCATGGTCTTGAGAGTCCTAATCCTCATTGCTGCAGCATCTATCTTGTATGGACTGAATGCTGGTGAGTTCTGAAGATCAATCCCCTCAATTTCACAAAAGTTCTTAAGTCTTCTATCAACATATCTGTTCTCATTGTCCGCTCTTAATACTTTGATGGCTTTCCTTGACTTGTGTTCAACATGAGCCTTGAATTCTTGAAGTTTATGAACTACTTCATTCTTATGATGAAGGAAGAAGACCCAAGTGAATTTTGAAAAGTCATCAACAAATGCAAATATGTAGTGGCCTTGGCTGACTGAAGTCACTGCAAACGGTCCTGCTAATACCATGTGAACAAGCTGAAGAACAACTAGAGATTGAGAAGACTTCCCTTTATCATACTCCTCCTTGAGATGCATATCCATTGAACAAGATGAACACTCCCCCTTAGAAAAGTTGATATTGGGTAGACCTTTGACCATGCATTTTGAGCAAAGTTGTTGAAGAGAGCGGAAGTCAAGGTGACCAAACTGCTCATGCCATAAGTTGATGTTTGAAGTAGAGTGAGTTAACAAGGCCTGGGAAGGACTCTTAGGCACAAAGTGGGAGAAGGAATAAAGCCTCCTGTCATCATTGACTTTCCCAACTGCTACCAATGAATCATCTTTAAGACTTCGCACCATCACTGAATCGGGAAGGAACTCAACTTTGTAACCATCTCCAAGGTGAGTGATTTGGTAAACTGATAGGATATTAGAGCTTAGATTTGGAATGTAGAGAACATCTTTGAATTCCCCATCTTCCATTTCAACATGTACTTTTCCTTCAACGTCCATCTTAGTATCATCTCCCACGAAGATGTGTGGTACCTTTGACTACTTCAATGAAGAAAAGTCTTCCCTTAAAGAACCCATGTGGTAAGAGGCACCTGAGTCAAGTATCCATTCCAAAGAAGAACTTGTGTTGGCCATAAGTGCTTGACCTTTACCCTTTGAAGAGTTAGGAGAAGAATCGTTGCAAGTACCTGGCACTTGAATCTTGTTCTTCTTGAGTAGATTTTCTAACTCATCAATTCTTTTTGTTTTGCAATGATGCTCGTCATGATTTGGCTTTTTATAGTATGCACAAAAGAGTTTGTCCTTCTTTTCATTACTTCCTTTCTTGTTTGAAGAAGAACTGCCTTGTTGAGAGGAGTCATGTTGTGTCTTAGATTGTGTCTTATGCTTCCACTGCTTCTTGTTGTTGTTGCTTTTTCGCCCTTGACCAAATTTCTAATCATCACTAGCCACCAAGTCTTTGGTCTTAGATGACTTGAGAAGGCCAAAATCCACCAAGTGAGATTGTTCAACAATCAACATGTCTACAAATCCATCAAAGGAAGGCTTTTGGCAAGTAGATCCCATGGTTAACCTATGAGTATTAAAACTTCAAACAAAGTTGGCATACTCAGAAGGTAGCCACTTTAGGATGTGATTAATCAACCTATCATTATTTTTGGGATTTCCACAATCGTTTAGAAGTGCCCTATACTCATTGCCTTTAATGATATAATCCTAAATTGTGTCATAATTTTTAGGATCTAAGAGAAGTAGATCATCCTCAATCTGAAATCCCTTTTCTTCATCTACTTTACCATACAACTGTTCAAGTTTATCCCAAGCTTCCTTAGAGTCTGAACAATTTTTAATGTGAAAGAGAAGATCCCCATGTACACAACTCCTAATTACACCTAAATCTTGATGGTCTTGTCTTTTCCAATCAATGAGTTCTTTAGCATTAGTAGGTTGGGTAATTGTACCATCAACATATAAACTATATCCTTTTTCCATTAATCTACTCCATGTAATATCTTTCCATGTAGAATAGTTGCGTGATGTTAAAGGAGGACATTTAAAACCCATGATGCAAAAATGAAAAAAGCACAAAATAGAGACACAAGAACACAGTACACACACCCCCTTTTTACTCAATCAAAAGACCCCCCCAAAAGAGATGCTTTGGCACTTTATAAGTAGTGTGTTTACAATGGGCCACTTGTCAAAATGAACAAAGTGAACTTTCTGATTTGGCTGTTACAACTATCTTATAAGGCTAAAATCTATCACTTAAGCATTGTAGCTTAGTTTTACAATAATTTTGAAAAAGAATGAAAGCTTTACATTGCCAAAGAAGTCCTTATTCTGAAAGTGATAAATTTATTCAAACAACCCTAGAATTTGACTTTATATTTGGAAAGTAGACAAAAAAGCATGCACTTTCAAAAAAAATAGAACCTAAAAAAGTGACCAGATGTGCCCGTATGGAGCTTTTGAAGTTGCAAAAAGCAAGATTATGTAGGTACAATCACCAAAAAATGCAAATTCTACAAAATTTGTGCACCAAAACCATAAAACAACACCACCAATAAAAAATTCAAAAAAATTTACCTAATTTCAAAAAAAATTGCACCTGAATCAGAGTCCGGATGTCCAAGATACGAGCTCACAAAGTCGGGCTACCAAACTAAAAAGAAATCTAGAGAGGGGTTTGGAGGAGAAACTGTGAGTCTAAATTTGATGGTCTAATGGCCATCAACGTAGTTCAAAAATGCCCTAGAATGACATCTAAACAGGCATCAAATTTAACACAATGAAAATTGACGTCAACAAAAAATAGCATCTTGGGATGACATGGTTGTTGACTGTACCCATCTGTACTGTATGGACTCACATGTGTCTGATCTGTATGGTGACATGGCAAAAATGTAGGCTGAGACATGTGGCAACTCAAAGGCTGACGTGTTAACTACAGGCGTGGCAAAGTTAAGAAATCCACATGGACTGACAGCTGGAGACCTTTCTGTGTGGCGGGAGATTGTACAGCTCCGGCCATCAAGATTTGAAAACCACCTACTTGAAACCCTTTATCACCACTGGAGAAGTTGATGCAACGATCAGAGGTCCTTCATGCAGATGGAAAATGGGAAACAGCGGGCCATCGAAATCTGTGAAAATGTTGCCAGGAGTTGCAGGTTACTACGCGCAGAAAAAGGTGCCGTTGAAAGTCACAGTTCACTACCGCGATTGACGGAAAAGGCTGCATGTCACTAGGTTTTTGATGTTTTAGTCCCACATGTAATGTGGGAGCGCTCTGGGCACCTTTTTTAAATAGAAACCCGTAGAAGTTAAAATAACAACGGATGGCAGCCTACGTTTGAATGCCGGTGTAGGCTTGTACCACCAAATTTTGGTGGTTTGTGGTCGCCAAAGGGGTCAGACCGTTGACTGTGAGAAAATTTTATAGGTATGGCTAGAATTGCTATGAGGCTGTTGAGTTAAAAATAAAACCCTACGATTAATAAAATATTCTCCGAAAATGGCAGATCCGGGGTGTCACTGCCCAGGTTTGCTAAAAAAATCTCTCTAAAATTTTGCAATTTTGCTAATTAACTGATGGGAAAATAACTACAAAGAAATGAAATGTGTAGATCTGAATTAATCAAATGAATCTGCGAAAAATGATTATACCCATACCACAAATCAGTGCCTCTAGGTTCTGATTTGCAAAAAAAAATTGCCTCACAGTCGACTTTGAGCCAAGATAGGTGTGCTTATAGTCAATTTTCATCGGTTTAGCCTTTCAGACGCAATGGAGAGGTCAAATATGATGTTGGACACTCCTAATTTCTATAGCACTCCAAATTCAGGTTGAGGTGATGAAGCAAGCAAGAGGTCTCGAACAGCTTGTGATGAGAAAGTCTCCAAGTTCTAATACCATGTAAGAATTTTCCTAAGGGAAAAATTCACCCAGGAACTAAGAACTCAAACACAAGCACACAGTAGACCAAAAATGGAGAGAGTATGATCAGAATAACAATGCATTCAATAACTTAATGCTTAGAGTACACTAGGAGTGCCTGAATATAAAGGCCTCAGTAGAGCTTCTAGAATGCATAGAAGTTAGCACTATGAAGTATCATACAACCAAGCACATGTCCACCAGATATGGATTATCCTCCATTAAGCACAGAAGTAAGTGTGGTGATGTGAGGATAAGTCTACAAGGGTGGGACACACAAAATAGTGTTGTAGACACCATGTGCTCAAATAAAGTTGCATACTCCTATGTTGTCAACATGACAACTCAAAAGGTGTGCAAACTCCTAAGTGTCTCACAACTAAAAATAATTAAATAATGCATTAACCTAAGTAAACTTAAGTAAGTGAAAATAGTAAAGTACTTATTTACACCAACATTACTCATTCTAGCTTGTTTTCTTCTCTTATCTCTAATGCATTCTAGTTGTTAGTCTTACATATTGTAACATTTCATTATTATTGTGTCTATTACTTTAGGTAGTAAAGGCTTTCCTCCCTCAAGCGATGCTCATTTTTACTACCCATCTAATCTTTGTTTGATAAGGGTTTTCCTCCCTCGATTGAGGCTCTTTTTCATTACTTGTTTTAGTGTGATAGGGATTTTCCTTCATTAAGAGTGAAGTTTTTTCTATTACGTGTCTCTATTTTGGTTTACCATCTATGTCTATTTATCTAGTTGTCTATGTAGGTGGGATCATCAAAGCAAGGGTTTGACTGTGCAAAGCCTCTTAAGTAGCCCCAACACTTTTTCCTTCTTTCTATGTGTATGTGATAGATAGGTATCTAGAGTCATCACTTGATAAGAGTTGGAAACTTCACTATATTCTATAAATCAAGACTCCAACACAACTCACAAATGTCCTCATGGTGTGCTATTGTCTAACGTTAAGGCATCTAGATCTTTAAGTTACATTCTATTTTGTGTCTAAATTTGGATTCAGAAGTTAGAATATGTATACATATGGTGTAATTCATTTTATCTTTGCATTTAAAATAATGTACAATATTTAGACTACTTTGTTTATCAACATATTAAGTAGGAACATTTTTTTTTATCTACACTTGTATATTCCTTTCTCCTTGATCAGAGCCTACCTCATACCCTACCTCAAGATAGTGTAAGGGTTGTTTCATTCTTGTGGGAGGTAAAGAAATCCTTTACCCTACAATAGTAATCTAGGAGATAAAGGACATAAGAACAAGTGAGAACCATACATGTAGAACAAATGCCTAGAGGAAAATAAACCAATCATTCCATGACACTTGTATTTAAAAAAAGTCATATCATTCTCCTCAATATACTATTGCAACCTCCTAATATTTGGATTTAAAATATCATAAATGACACCAAAACTACAAATTTATGAATTATAGGAATCTAGCACAAAGGAAAAGGCTTGACACACAATTTTAATGGCTAATTTGAGGGGAAAAATAAGGATAAAACAAAGGAGGATCACCAAACATTATGGTCCCAACCCAAGCATAAAATTATTGGTTTCTTAGATAGCCAATAACTTAATTTAGGCTTCTAGAATAACTATTGTGATCTAACAATGATTTAAAGATTTTATAGTTTAAAGAAAGGGATCTGAAGGATCGAGCACTTAGAAAAAAAAAATTATGTGCAAAAAGCTTCAGCACCTCCAACCATTGGATAATCAATGCAAATTATTCATCCATTTTCCTATTTTGACCATTTATACCATATTTTTTAATATTAGAAGATAATATGGATATGCATTTGGAGCCAATTTTCTAGTAAATAGTTTCTATTTTGGAATCAAACACTGTATAAAATATTAAATAAAAATACATCAAAAAGAGGAAGCATTCTTATTTCGTTGTGACCACTAGTTATGTATACCAACCGAAATCATAGTAGGTATATTAGCTCCCTTATTCCATATTCTAGTCACAAAAACACACTTGTTGCTCAAGGTAATCATATTACCTTGTTCAATTAAAAAAAGGACATTATCTTTTCAAGTTGCATTAAAAAAATTTATACAAAACTATAAAATGTGTTATCAATGAGAAAATTGCATGGAATCTCCCTTCGAAGATTTTCTAATTCTACTACATCACAAAATTCAACCAACTACTCCATTTCAAATTATTGTTTGTCAAAAAGAAAAACTCGTATGCATAACTATTTAATATTACATTTCATAGGATAGGGATTATCTCATGATGATTTAAATATTTAGTATCCAAACAAAAGGATAAGAAGGATCCAACTCTCAAAAGGTTTTTTAATGTCTACAAAGCTTCTAGGCCTATAACTATTGGATGACTAATGTGCATTATTCATCCATTTTATTTATCTTGATAATTTCAACCTTATATGTGTTAATATTACAAGATAAATGTGGCCTTGAATTTGTATTTTGAGCCAATTTTTTAGTAATTTTTTTTTTTGAAACTAAATATTGTATAAAAATATTAAAGTAAAATACAATAAAAATAGAAAGAACCTTTATTTTCATCATGACCATTGGTGATGCAGGAGCATCTTACATGGGAAAATTTACAGAAAAAAAATTGTGGAGGAGAGAGAAAGTGACAAAAATAGAAGGACAAATAATAATAATAAGGGAAAAAGGAGAAAAGAAAAAAAAAAAATTTCTATTTTTGAGGTGCATAGATAGTGTAATAGAAAAATAAAATAAAAATGGTTGTCATTCCATTTATCGAGGTGTGTAGGTGGAATTCTAGAAGGTTGTGGATATTGTGTAGGTGGAATCCTAGAAGGTTGTGGATATTGTGTAGGTGGAATTCTAGAAGGTTGTGGATAAATCATGCATTGGGTGGTAAGTGCCTATTTAAGCAAGGCATATGAGCATTTCTAATCAAGATTTGGAAGGTCAAGCTTCAAGGTGTGAAAGCTCTTAAGGTGTAGCTCTTCAAGTAGAATTTCTTGGGTGGAAGCTTTGGAGGTGAAGGCTCATAGTTAGGAAGTTCTTCTTGGTGAAGCTCTTGGTGTGAAGACTCTTCTCATGGAAATTCTTACTTGGGAGTTCTCTTATGTTGAAGAATTTGTAAACTTCTTTTTGAAGAAGTCATATCTATGATATCATCTTCTGGATGTTGTAAGGATTTTCAAGTATAATAAAATTGCTTGGGAAGCATTTTGTCTCTCTTTGTCTCCATATTGTTGCATTTTTGTTTATGAGTTGGTATGGTGGTGTGGCCCTTCATCAATTGATTATGTAAAGCAACTCATTTAGTAGAAAGAGAGAAAGTGTATTGGTTCCTTTGCTCCATCAATTGGTCAAAATAACACACTTGTTCAATAGGGGAATCTCATCATCTACCTTAAGAAAAGGGGGGTGATTGTCTTTGCAAGTGGTGTTGTAAATGATCATACAAAATTATTGCATATGCTATCAAAAATTTTATAAAACTAAATCAAAGGATTACATTGGGTATCGCCCTCCAAAGTCTTTTTGATTTCACTGCATCAAACATCTTAGCTGTCTACTCAATTTCAAATTACTATTTATCAAAATTAGAAACCATACACAAAAATAAATAAATATTACACTGTGTGAGATTGACACATAAATTTATGTTGTTTTGTAGATATTTAAAATTCAAAATTTTCATTTCCATCTTGTTAAGTTTCTATTTCAATCCATTTCTCTAAAACTATTTGTTTCTCTCATAATTCACTTCTTTGTTGTTGTTTGTCTTATCTGTTAAGCGCTCATTTTGCATGATACTAATGGCAGAAATCCTCATGAATCTCTCTCTTGAAAAGATGATCAATGACCAACTCCAAGGTTTTGGATGGATTTTTTTCAACTCGCTGGGTAATTCAATCAAAGATACATGTGAATGTTCATAAGGAGGCCTTTCCTAGTATGTACCAATTTCGCACAACATTGCTAAAATGTAACCACAAAACCAATATATTTTTGTCTTTTATATTTTATGATGAATGTAATTTATAATCAATGTAATTATATGAATTTATATTTGAACCATGTATTTGAAAAACAAATAACGAAGATAGAGTAAGGAGAGATTTAAAGCAAATCACTGCAAGGGACATTCCTAACAGACATAAGCCAAAGCAGCAACATGTATGTGAATTAAATTATCAAAAGGACCTAGTAGGAAACCAATGAAATTATGATAAAATCTTCCTCAACTCCATTGCTGCAATCATTTATGGGAACTTTAATAAAAATTGAAATGTGTTTTATGATTCATCAAATCGTGGAGCTATGAAAAGTGCATGCACACAAGATAAAACACTATGTAAAAACAATAATGATCCTTTCTCCAATTCATCACAACAATGAAATTTTTTAACACAAGGCCAACACCAGAATTAAAATATCATACAATTATAATAACACAATAAAAACATTAGTTCAATTATCATTCATGAACATAAATTCACAATAATAACACACTCTGACAAGATTTACTACACTCTAATGAGAATGCCAATAGAAATTATTATTGCATCAAAATATTGGCTTGGAGTAGATTTTACATCCATGTATTTATAAGAAATCCTCTCCTCTTTTTGTGTTAGGAGTGAGTGCTCTTCTAATGCAAACACTATGCTAAAGACTAATAAAATAAAGCTAATTATATACAAACTGACTTTATAAATGGTGCTAAGTAGGTCTCCACCCTTGTTTATATCAGTTGATGGGTACATGAGTCTTTACATGACTTAACACAATAAAAGAAGAAGATAAGAAAAGAGAAGTCATGAGATGATTTGAGAGTCACTGGGACTTCTTAAAATGAAAGCTTGGCCTTCTGGGAGTTGAATGGAATGCTCAAAACTAGCAACTAACAATTAATTATCGACGTACTACTTCACATTCAAAATTATTGATGCACCTCTTGATTTGACACACTTTTTGAAAATTGCACCTTGTGAAAAGAGCACCTTCTGATGGGACCAAAATTACCATGATTTTTCTAAGTGTTAGAACTTAATTTCCAACATCTAGGTTTTCTTCCCTCTAGACCAAAATGATGTCTGGATGTGTGCTTCTAAACTTTTGAATAACAATCATGATTTCTTGAGTTTTTGGTAAATTCAAAGACTTATATTTATTACACACCACCTGGCGATAATTACTGATCCCTAGCTTAGTATTAACAAAATCTTCCAATCTAAAATCTAACTTTAGTAATTCTTCTTCCATTTTGAAGATTTGTCTAATATCATCTTTGAATGAAGCTACCTCAAAGAATTCTTTGAATTGGTGCACCTCTATTTCTAATGAAGAAATTTTAGTCTTTGACTTATCTCTAAAAATCTCTAGGTTGACGGCATTATAATACTTATACACTTCCAAAAATTGCCTTCAAGCTTTATTCTTTATCTCTTGAATGTCCTCATATAACCCTAACATAACTTTATTGCCTGATGACACATTTTCTATCCAATAATCTATTTTATCTAACTCTTATGTTGTATATACCTCTATTAACAATCAATACATTTTCCCTCTAATAGTCTTTAATTCTTCCAAATCATTAGCCTAGGTATGTATTTCATCCATCAACCCAAAATCTTGGTTTATTACTAGAACCAACTTGTCAGCATTATTTTGAATGATGTGTAGAAGGTTCAATTTACCCTCAATTATTTGTACCTCTATATCTCCAAAACTGCGATACATCCTTTTGCAATCATCCAAAAATGAATTAGTTTCCTGTGCAACTTGTCCTCGCTCTTTCTTCTACAAATTATCCCCTAGAGAATCTCTAGATCTTTGATGTGTATTAGACCTACTATTTCATTTAAATATCGCCCCAATAATTTATTCTACTTTCTCAAAAACAAAATTTTGGATTCACCTTTATCTAGGTGCAGAAACACTTGTTCAAGGCACGTGGTGATTAGAACCTTTTTCGTATCAACTTTGGGTTTGCCAAGCACTATCTCTTTCATCTGGTAGTCTTTTGGAGACACCTCTTCTATATTAGTGTAGGGAGGTGGAATGGAAATATGTGCTAAAAGATCTTCATTTTGGTTCTTTATGATAAAGGATAGTGTTTTAGCATCACCCTTGGGCAATTATAGTATCCTAACTTCTTTTATCAATTATGCCATACCCTCCTCTTCAGTGAACTCCATATGTCTCCTTTGTTGACTTAAAACCTCTCTTTTTAACCATGCCTAAGGAGTTCCCATGGGAGACATGTACTAAGCATATAATGTAGGTACTGAAGTTGGCCCTTTCCCTTTATCACCTTGTTCAAGAGTCTTCTCTTGTCAAGGGAGGACTAATGATAGAGCTTTTTCTTATGCTTGTGTTAAATACCTAGTCTCTACTCTAGGAAGAAATTTTTCTCTTTCCTTGATGATTTGTCCTTCTTCTGATACTTCATCTATATGTAACTAGACATACTCTCCTTCCTCTATGGTCTATATTTTGGGCTCTATTATCAGAGGAGGTAGAGTAACTACTTCTTTTTCTAACTAAGGTGGTACAAAAGCAAGGTCTTTTGATAGTGAGGGAGGTAAACCAAGTGGCCCTTTAGGTAAGGGAGGCAATTATTCCCAATCTTCTCCAAATGACTCATTAAGATAGGTATCCAGTATCCTTTCCCTTACCATTTTTGTGTCCATTGGTAATAAAGTCAAAGTCTAAAATGTCAAAGGCATCAATCCCTTCTCTCTCCATCTCTAATATCCATCTTTCATGTTCTTGTTCCAAGGCTTCTATATGAATGGGTTGTTCTAGAATGGAAGGTGGTGCCTAGGTTAAACTCTTCCTCCCTTCTTCTTCTATATCTCTTCCTAAGTGGATTCTCCTTTTGAATGGGATGTATTCAATTTTCTACCCCTCTTCCTCATTTTGAAACTTGGGTATGATCTCTAGAACCTTAGACTACAAAGTACTTTTCTACTTCAACTTCCTCCTTTTCTCACCTGCCATTGTCATCTTGGTTTGATCTCTCTTAGGTACTAACAGGGTGGCCTTTACTAGGAATGCAAGGTCTTCTTGTTTCTAAGCTTCTTCTTGTTTAGGTTGAGCATCTTATTGCTTAGATAGCTCTATCTTAAATTGTTGTTGTTGGGATCTCTCTTGAGTAACCCTCTTTCTCTTCTTTCTTTTCACACTCTCAGGTTGTAAGTAATCCACCTCCCACTCATATTGATACAATATCTCTAGTATCACAAGTGACTTTGTGGGGTATGTAAGAACCATAAGTTTTTTCATTTACCCTTCGTTGTTCGAGCAATGACTTGCAAAGTTGGAGCTTGGGGAATTAGATCCATGTGAAAAGGCTTCTTGACCCACTCCCTCGTTAATTCTATAATGTGTTGGGCCCTATGATGAATGTCACCACTCTCCTCTCTATCAATTTATCAAGAATGTCCTTATTCCATGCCTTAAGGGATAATTCCAAATTAAACACCTTTTATAGTTTAATTCTATAATAGTCCCTATTCTAGACATTGTAGTCATCTACAGAGTTCATCTAATGAACTTCAATCACCATCTCGGGTACAAAAGTTTTCCCTACAAGATGTTATACTATCCTAATATTTTCCAAGTGGGGGTGAGGTTATGGATAGTCCTTCGAATGGTATTGATCCTATTCTAAGTCAAAAGTAGTTATGTCTTATATTTGCTTGACCTTGAAGTCTCCAATGGTGATCGGTCAAACCCATGTCTTCTTATGTTATTTTCTCACCCTATCATAAGTGGAGGTTAATTGCCTTGCTATCTCTGATAGAAACAATTTTTCAGATGGATATTGAGGGAGCTTTTTTAGACACATAAGGGTACCAGCTACTTGGATATAATAAAATTAGTTAAACTAGAGCAAATAAGCTCCTATATATGATATATGAGTTGTCATCTCCATTGACATTCTTTTTGCATAGTCTCCTTATACGAACCAAATAATAGAAAAGATGAATCCATCACTGACCAACCTATATTCAGGGATTTTGAAAGAAAGCCTCTACTTCAGAAGTTGGGGATAAACTATGTATGGCCATGCATTTGCATCTTGCATACTTCCTTTCTTAACTAAGCTAGGATAATTTGTTGTCTTGTAGCTAGAAGGTATATGACATAGGAGGTCATGTAGAAACATGGATCATTTTTCATCAAAATGAGCTACTCATCCAAGTTGTCACTAAGAATCATAGCCTAATCAATTGGCATCTTTCTAATCCTAATGATCTCTATGAAATTTACCATCCTAGTTTCTAGGTGAATTATTGTAGGGAGGCCAATGGCTCTGCTCAAAAGGACTGTGTAGTAGCCAATATTATCTATCATTTATCCTTAGGTCATGTTGACCTTCCCACCTTTTTGGTTCAATGGATACCTATCAATGAGGTACTTCCTCTTTACCAGCTCTTTTACATGTGGCTCATTACCTCTATACCACCTATCTGTCATGTCATAAGTGATCTACAAATATTTATTGACACGTGGTAGATGGAAGACCTTCTCAATGTTTTGAGACCTTATGTCTAAGATAATTTCTCCTATCACACATTTAACCACTTTCTCTTATGCTATGTGATGGTGTGCTAAAGTTGGTATTAGTTTTGATGACTAGACAGATACTAGATGAGATGTTGCATTTGCTAGCCCACTCTTGATCAATGCAAAAACTATGATTGATCACTTCTTGGATTTGTTATATAATAATAGCAAGGCATTCTAGTCAATGTGTCCTAACTTAGTATCTTGTATCTTTGATTTTTTTTCTCTAAATTTGAACTTCTTTAGTGCTCCTTGGTATTTGAAAGCTACTAGTTTGGGTGCAATATTTGCAGCCATAGAAGATGAAGATGATGCCATTTATCTGCACAAAAGAGAAAAGTTAGTATCATTAAAGAGAAAAATGTAAGACAACCCTAATAACATGACATAATTGGTAGAAAACCTATTAAATTGACAAAACACCCTACAAGTGCCTGATGTGTGCACTTGCACATTGCACATGATGTGCAATGCATACTTTTGACATCTAACCTATGACTGGTCAATTTAATACCTTAGTAATAAAGGATTTGAAATCCTTTTACAATGATTCTATGGTAAAACAACATCATGTGTCTTAGTTAAAATAGTACACTAAATTCATTTGATTTATCAATCCAGAAGCGTAAACTTGAAATGGTGACTGCAAAGTATATGCTCTAATTCACTTTAAAGTCATTACAACTAAATCAAAGACAATGGCAAAGGAAATCTATGCTAGAAATGGAAATGAAACCTTAAATTAAAGCTTAAGATAATCTTACAAATGGTAAACCTATCTATGCACCTATGCTACAGGTGTTATGTTATCGAGTTGCTGCAAGAGCAATAGAGTATAACTACTTCAAGAAAACTTAATTTAATTCCTACTTAATCAAAAACTGAGTTCACCTTCTATGTGGGCCCCCACAAGAGAGTAACTGAACTAAAAACTCAAAGGCTAAGATTTGAAAGTATCATTTATTCATTCATTAAATCATAAGTACAAGATGAAAAATAACAAAGTTGTAGTCACTACTTGCTAGATTACAAAATGGATTTCCTAAACATCTTAACCAAACTTGAAATCAAGAACTCCAACTTATTTATATAAAACTAGAAAACTAAACTACTAAGAACTAGGATCCTTCCATTCAAGGATACTATAGCTTTGAATTATAAAAGAAATAACAAAATTCAATGCAAAAGTAAACTGCATTCAAACACACAGGATTATAGGAATGCATGACTGCTAGATTTTCTACCAAATCAACCATTGAATGAAAGCAATAGCCATTGACTAGAAATAATGAAGCTATTATGAAACTTAAAATAATTTTGTTATCTTGATGACACCACTTTAATGGTGAGTCTCCTTTTACCCACTAACTTATCCTTTCCTATAAGAGATTAGTGCACACAAAAAACTTCAACACATACCAAAGATAAAGATTCATAATAAGTTTCCCTACTTTAGCATTATCCTCATCACATGGATAAAAGAACACTATCCCATTAATGTAGAATGGAAAGAATTCCATATTTCGTCATACATAATCATATAATCTATATATATTCAGCATATTTGTTTCAGTCTTAAAAGTATCAAATACACACATAAGAATATCATAAAAATATGGAAAGTTTGAATATTGTTTATGAGATACCAAGTTTTAAATCAGAAAATCACAAAAAAAAAACCATAAATTGGGCTCATCATTGCCCCCCAACTGGATCTTTTATTGGTCCCATGGAAAACATAAAGTTTTTGATTCTGGTTGTTATCCTATAGTCAGAAGTTATTGACTATCCAACACCTTCCTTAGCAAGACTCCAATAAAATCCTTTTATTTCCCTATACCTTTCCCACCTATTCACCTCTCCTTCCATATCATAATTGTCTAAATTTTTTGAATTTTCTAATAGAGTAGACATAAGGAAAGGCAGATGAAATGTAAGTGGAATCCAAAAACTCTCTCTTACTCTACCCAAGGAGATATACCATGGTGCACATATATTTTTATGTTGAGATTAAGACATGAATGTGGCTCCTTATCTCTTAGCTTCTTTGTTAAACTAAGCCAATGCCACTAGATGGAGATCATGGTTGTAGGAAACTCAACATTAACCAACTATTCATACTCATCAAATGTTGCATTATAGAGTGGGTAAATGTGTTGTTTTTGCTTGTCTGAAGGTGTTGTCCTTAACCAATGTTAATCAAATGTTCTTGGGTCCTTAAGTCTTGGCCTCAAAATAGAGGGGAATTTTTTCCTCCAACTCCTTATATATCTTGGCCTGGGATTCTTGACTAACTTCATTTTGAATCCAATACATAATAGCTCTTAATTGGATATCCTACATAGTCAATAAAGGATTCCAAAGTTTGTTAGTTGGAACTTGTAAATTATGGAGAAATAATTCATGCAACAAGTTCTTAAAAGTTGTAGGAGATTTATGAAAAGCTTGAGTAAACTGAAGAGGTTCTTGCAATGATGGGGACTTATGCTACATGATGCAAGTAATTTGGTAATTCAATAGCCATTCCTTAAGAAATAAGGCATATATAAGAGATGGGGACCTACAGCTCATTAACTCAGGTAAGAGATGTTATTTTATTGAGTTTTTCATGAAGTTGCTCTACTCTTTCTTCATGTTCAAGGGTTTCCTGATAATGCTCATTTATAACCCTACTCAATTCTTTATTTTGTTGTTTCCATTGTTCTCTTTCTGAAGCTAATTGATTAGATAGCTGAATATAATAGATAATAGAGACACAGTACCAGACTTATCTAACATAAAGCTAATATTTCATTTTTTTCTATATGAAAAATAAGGGACTTACCATTTTTGGAACTCTCTCCTTCCATGGGCTCCATCCATAACACCATGGATCTATTAGTATTATTTCTTTGCTATGCAACAAAGGCCAATGCATCCAATCCTTTACTCAAAATCTATTATATCATTTGGTTAAAAAAATCAAAGTTAATACTAGGTTTTTCTTCAAACAAATTCTTCTTTGTTGTAGGAGATAATTATGGTTCATCTTCTTCCATTGTAAAACATTGTGGAAGCATCTCATCATTTTTTGAGTCACTACAAATATCAGTTGTCTGAGTACCCTTAGAGGATGAACCTCTTCTCTAGAATCCAAAATCATGCTCCTCAAGGCTACAGTTATCACCAATTATGATAAATTCCTCAGGCATGTGTTCCACAAGAACCTAATCTTTTTCTATCTTAGGAGATTCCTCAAATTATTCTTATTAAACATTCCTAGGTTCTTCTTCCTTTCCCCTGGTGGATTCAAATTCAACAGTTAACCCTTCTAGCGATGTGTCTATAGTCACATTTTTCTTCCTTCTACTACTTCTTCTCAATGCAATTTCCTCTTTTTTCTGTGAAACTTTTTGCTTCCTAGAAGTGTTTGTGGCTACAGGAGACCATTCTTTTATCTATTGGCGAGGACTAGGGGTAGTTTTTCCTTTCTTATCTTTGTTTCTCTAAGAAATTGTTTTTGACATAGGAGTAGATTTTTCCACAAAGGTCTTTTCCTTGTCCTTATTTTGGGTGGACCCAGAGGTAGAAAGAGAAGGGGAACCTACAAGAATCCTAACTTTTCTTAGAGGAAGATCTCGGTTCAAGTTCTACAATAATTTTCTTAACCCCTTGCTCAGTTTGAATTCTCTATCCAACTCTTTGTCCAATAGGCTCTATGATTTTTTCTTTAAACCCTTGTGTCAAAAAATCATCCCATGACATTTCTAACTAGTCCCTCAATGCCTTTTTAAAAATTAATTTAATTAAAAAATGATTCAAAATAGAGTCAAGTTTACCTTCATGCACCAAAGAAACCCTCATCTTCAAAATGTTGAACATGAAGCTAGAAACATTTATGGCATGAATTTCATGTCAAAGATAGCTTAAAAACTTCAGATGAATAGAATGCTAAGTTTTTTGTTGTCCTTTGCAAGTGAAATATTTGATAACATGGATTGCACACTACCCAAATAGTTATGGCAAAGAAATTATGCATGTTCCTTACTTCTTGTCAATATCTAGAGGTGGGTTTGTATGTAGAGAAAATTGTGCCCTGGCCGTTATTGGATCAAACTTTTTAGACAACTCTTCCCCTTCCTATGGAAAACCCATAATATTTGCCACTACTGCCTATGAAAAGGGAACCTTTAATCCCTTGATCATGGCCACCCCTTCCTTCAATGTGCTCCAATCTTACAATGCAACTTCTCCATACCTACTAGTGAGCCTCTAAATATAATCAAGTCACCCTCTTGCTTGGAAGTATGATAGACAAGCTTGGTCATCTAATAAAACATTATTCACTATAGGTTCATATTTAAGAAGGCCACTTCACATCTTTAGGCTATCAAATTACTCCACAACAATATTGTAGGAAAGTTAAAAACACTGAAACACAACTCAAGCAAGGAGTTTTTTAAATGGATCTACAAGGGTAAACTTTGAAAGTGCAAAAGGTTTGGGTATTTTGAAAAATGGGTTGTGAGCTCTTGAGAAGATATGAGTACAAATTAAGCATATAACGCACATTAACTACTCATAATTACATAATCACAGACTCATACTATCCAAATTTTCATGAAATGTGTGAAATAAAATCATATTCTTTAAAAATTGTCATATCACTCCAAGCAAAGGATGACAAAAAGTGTGCAAAAGTACAAATAAGACTTTAAAAGAATAAAGTATAATGATTTTATGAATATGTATTAAAAAAATGATATATCTTCCCCCCAACTTAATTTGGCAATTGGTCCCACAATTGCACATGTGATGAGGCAAAGCTTTAAAAAATTGGAAAAAAAATTAAGAAATAAGTACCTCGAGTAGTGTGTAAACCTAAAAATTTGTTGAGGGCATATGTTTTTGTTGTTTGTGAATGAAAATGATGAGGTTGATGGGTGAAAAGACAAGAGATTATGATGTGGATTTATTGTGGATAAATGACTTTCATAATAAAAGTGTTTATTATGGAATTGACAAGAACATTTTGTTGACATATCAGTGAAGTTTGTTATTAGTGACACACACTTATTCAGATTTTGTATGGCTACCAAGCTCATTGAACAGTCTATAGTGTTTTCCATGTAATTCAGTAGCCACCAAGCATTTCAATGGTTACCAAGTATATTCGATTAGTATGAAGCCCAACAATTCAAACTAAGTAGATTTAGTCTAGTAGTTCAACTCGAGCAGTTCAGTGGTTACTAAGCATTACAGTTTCTACCAAGTTTGTAGTTCATGGAATGCAAAGCTAGTGTTTACTGAGTACAATCATGGTAAACAAGTAATCTAGTTTATGTTGAGTTACACAATATCTATCAATTCACTAGTGCAGATTGAGTTCAAGACTACTTTGAAGTGATTAGTATGGATTGAGCCTCTATGTCTACTGAGAGCATGATGATGTCGAGTAATGATAGTGGTCACCGAGTATTAGAACTTCACTAAGTCAATCTTCAGAACCTGAGTGTCTTCATTTGGCTTAACTTTGTAATATTGGTATTAACCTATATGATGGCTGACTTTATAATTTTGTAATTTGGATTGGTATATATCTGTAATGAATTGCATCACATCCACATGTATGATAATGAGCATGTAGGAATGTGAATGTGAATAGTTGAAGCTAAGCAATAGATAAAGAGTGAATTGTGAAGGCCATATCAAAAGAGGAGAAACAGAAACATATTCATCACCAAAAGGTGATTAGTACATTCAAGGAATCTCTATTAGCAAATTTAGTTGTAAGTCAGAGATCTATTATTTCATTCTAACAAGTGAACCAATCAAAATCCTTTCATAAGGTAGACTTGACAGTCTTACTTAAATCACTTAACTGAGTGCATACTTCATTGTGTGTTTGTAAAACCTCTAACAAGGTGGACCTAGCAGTCATAATTGCTCCTAACAGGATAGATCATCAGAAGTGATCAATGTAAGCCTTAGCAGGCCAACTTTATGTTGCAATATTGAAGTTTTGTGAGTTTCATCCCTACCCCAATTTTACTTTCTATTAGGAAGGTTTTTGAGTCACCAAATAATTGTGTTCAATTATTGTGGATGCTTTTATATTTTCAATTTCACAAGCATGCAATTAGATCAGACATGATAAATTAAATGCTAAGTGGTTTATTAGATTCTGTAATGATCCCATCTTTTGGCCTTCACGTTCTCCAAAGTCTAAGTGGAGGATAAGAAAATTAAAGTCATTCAATTAAAAATTAAAAGGTGACTTTGTATTAATTACTAAAGGAATAGCTTCTAGGGTATGTATTAATTATTGGAAGGATAGAAGCCTCTCATAATTTAATTAATTATTGCTAGGGAAGAATTTTTGGGGTATGCATTAATTATTGGAAGGAGAAGCTTCTAGCTCTTGCAATTAATTAATGTTTTAGTTCCTTCCAGAAGGATGAAAAAAAGGATAAATAGGGTTGAAAGTCTCACTGCTGATCATCAGATTATTGTATCAGATGATTATGACTTGCATTTGATAAGAGCTTGGATGTGTGAATCACACTCCCTTCTTTTGGCAATAGAGGACGTTCATTCTCTGTTGTAACATTCTAGACGTCATTCCCTTAGGGTTTGGCCTTTGGAATACATCTCTTTGTAATTGATTGCAGCATTCTCAACATTAATGTAAATTCAGCCTTGGTTCAACTTTTGGGCATTCCTGGGTGTCCATTATAGATTCAGAATTGAAATTGGTGTAGAAATTTTAGAAATTACAGATTCACCCCTCCCCTCTCAGTAACTTAGCATAGTCTTGAATAATTTCAACAATTGGTATTAGAGCTTTGTTGTTCTTAGGAGAAATTTTAATAGCTTGAGAAAAGATCAAGGATATGGAGATATTTAGACTTGATAAGGAAATTGACAATGAAAAGTTGGATCTGGAAATGGCCATTACACAGCTCAAGAAAGCTAAGGAGCAACTTTCCCAATCCCTAAAAAGAAGGAACTTGAAAATCATATGAATGATCATTAGTACATTGAAGAAAGAATTGAATATTTTTTCCCTTCAAATGGTTCAGATGAAGCAAATGATGCAATCAAAGAACTCCTAGAGAAGAATGGTTCCTTGCAAGAAGAAGTAAGAAAGCTGAAAAGAGAAAAAGAAATTCAGTCAGTAAGGCTATGTGAAATCTTGGAATAGAGGAACAAGATAAAAGAAGAAATGGATGGAAGAAACAATGAAATCCAGAACCAATCCCTTCAGCATGCAGATCTTACGGATCAAATCTCCAATGCAAATAAGGAAATCATGAGCCAAAGATAGATCAATGAAAGATTAAGAAATGATCTAAATTTGGAAAGACAAATCAATGAAAGAATAAGAAATTAGCTAAGGTCTGAAAAGTAAATCAGTGAAAATTTGAAAAATGACCTAAACACTAAAAATAAAATCAATGAAAGAATGATGAAATCTCAAGCAGACATGGTTCAACTAAATGAGCAGAATCTCTATAGACAAAAGGGTAAAGCAGGAGTTGGATACAAAGAAGAAGGTGAATCCTCCAAACAAGGTGCTCAAAGGAATCAAAGACCTACTTGCAATCACTGTGGTAAGTTAGGTCATACATCAAATAAATGTTGGAGTAATGGTAAAACAAAATATTATGGAAAATGCTACAATTGCAATCAGCATGGTCACAAGGCTAATGAATGTAAAGAGAAACCAAAATTTGAGGGAAAGTATCACAAATGCAAGAAACAAGGTCACAAGGCATCATATTGTATAACTAAGTCATTCAATCTAGCAGAGCAAATTATGAAAGCAATATTTAGTTGGGACTACAACACTTGGTGTAGATGTCATTACTGTGGAGAATATGGACACATTTGCATGAGTTGTGTTAAACATCACACAAGGAGAAGAGATACCACCATAAGATGTTTCAATGTACTAGATTTGGTCATCTAGCAAAAAATTGCATGAACATAGGTAAAATTGAAGATGAAAAGAAGGCAAAAGTAAATAACATTCAAAAGTAGTTGAGGTAGCAATGGATTCCTAAATCTACCAAGGATGCTAGTTCAAGTAATGATTGTCATGTTACTCAAGACGTGACTAACTCCACCATTTTCAACTAGTTTCCAAAGAAAAACTAGAACTGTGTTATCAAGATCACATTCAAACAGTTCCAATTGCAAGGTGTCAAATATCCAAATTAGTATTCAAGATAAAAAAGGATCATTGAGGAAGATCGGTATCATTTATCACCAAGTTACCTTCTCTACTGAGTAAGGTTGGGTCATAGACTCTATCGAGCAAGGTCAGAAGTAACAAGACACACATGGTTACTGAGTCACAAAACCTTCACCAAGTAATTAATAGAATAGTGAATGATAGCCTGCCAAGCATGATGTCAAATACGATGTCAACTTAGCTACCTTTGTACTGAGCATTAATGGGAAATTTTTAACAAAAAGCATGAAATCAAATTCATTTATCATCGTGAAATCTAAATGTTATTGCGAAGAAGCAATTTATAGTGTGATAAAGTGACTTTAAGTGAATGTGCAACAAGTTATCAAGGTTTTTATAGGTTATTGAGTAAAATCACATCAAGCAACAGCAAAGTGAAGAAAGGGCCTGAGTTATTGGTTTGAGGAGTCGAGTGGAAAGCACTGAATTTTAAACTTGTGCCCACCATTGCAAAAACCCTTGACTCAAGTAGAGCTCAATCACAAATTCCTCCAAAGGTACTCCTTATCAATGATATTCATACTCATTTCAAGTGTTCTTCAAGAAATTGGAACCCTAGAAATGGATGATGCCCTAGGTGAATTGTGTGTTAATGGAATTTTTAAAACTAAACATAAGCATTTGGAAGACAAAGGTTTAACTCATATTCCCCACATGCCCTGAGGTTTTCAAATCAAATGGATTAGATAAATTCTAAGTCAGGTGCATAATGGTCAACTATGGCTTGAGCAACCAGTTGTGATTACAAAGAAAATGATTCATTGCATCACTGGCCTTCCCATCCTCACTAAAGCCAAAATGACTAAAACCCTAGGTCAGACCGAGTTGGGAAAGAAAACCCTAACTGGGTGTGATAGTAGAGGCATGAAGATTAGCGATGTGACTAATGCAAAGCTAAAATTTGGGATTCATGTCATAGCACATAAGATATACAGTTTGAGTCATCTCAACAATGTATCCTATGAAGCTATGGACTTGGCTTAGAAAGTGGTGAAAACTAACTTGTCTTATGACCTCATCGAGTTGTTGTTAAGGAAATTCAACAAGAATATGGAGAGCATTAGGACATCCAAGAATAACCCCTATAAATTTAGTTCACTCTTAACATGTTTGTTCTTTTATTTTTAGAAGTTCTTTGCTTCCAAAGGCATGGTAGTATGGAGAAAAGATGTGCCTATATTATATCAAATAAATGAATACATTGCAAAAATGGGAGAGAACTATGTTAGCATTATAGACAACTAATTTGAAATGTTCAAAGAGAAAATGAATAATAGGTTCAGGATACCCAAGAAGTTAGTTGAGGATTACAAAGATGATGTATACTTTATGGTTGATTGTGACAAAGTTTATATTCAGGTAGTGAAGCCCAAAATTGCATGGGTAAAGCCTTTTCCTTATCAGGAAAATATTGATGAAGAAAAGGATATTATTGAAGCTCTAATTAATGAACCTATTGATCTAAAGGCGCCATATTTTGGAACCTATGATGAAGCCAAGGCAAGGATAGAACTACAGATAAAACTCCCTCAGGCAGTTAACAAGGGAAAAAGGAGGATAGCTAAACTAGAATCCAACACACCTCTCATGTGAACTAAAGGTAAAGGAGAAGATATAGAAGAAGTAGAGGATGAAGAGGAATCAAAAAAGGAAGAAGAACCTGTAAAGAAGAAACGCAAGGTGATCATCACCAAGCCACCTAAGCCATCCACTATGGTCTTCACAAGGAGGTCCAGGAAGAAAGGCAGTGATAAGGTCTAGGAAAAGTTGAAATAAATGGAAGAAGGTGTACGCATAAAAAACTTCAAATATTTGAAGTATGAAACAAGGATAGAGGTAGAGAAGAAATAGGTTAAAGAACTAGTGTTGACCAAAATGGGAAAATGAAGAATTCACTAGATCAGATAGCCTCTCAAATCTCTAATGAATTATTAGAGAAAATAAAGCCAAGATGGGACTTTGCAATGCAAACAGAAAAGGATATTTATGCACAAACCTTGAGTTAATTGCTACCGAGCATGATAGATGTTGAGGTAAAAGAATATTTGAAGAAAAATGAAGATAAAATGACTCTTATGTTCAATACATGTTTAATTTTGATAAAGGATATAGATAATGTGGTTAAGAATGCCACAATCATGTGGAAGAATGTTTATCATCTGCACAAACCAAGTGACTTCCTAGTTGATGTTAAGGATAATGATGATGATAGTGATAATGATGAAGAAGAAACTTATACTAAGCCTACACATTTTGACAATGAGGAAGATGAAGAAAATAAATAGGATGAAGCTACCAATGAAGATAAAGAATATGATGAGGAGATTGACCCAATAAAGATAGTAGCTACAATCATTACCTCACTTCCTCACTCTCCAAGTAAACGAGTAGTTATATCAAGCTCGAAGACAGCTTCAGCAAGTTTGATTGTGACAACCGTAGACAATTCAAATGTCTAATCACTCTTTGCCCCCATTCAGCTCAATGTGTCTATAGAAGAAGTGAATTCCACTTCATCTACTAAGTTGCAACCTCTCACTTCTTTAGTTGCTAAGTCATCAATCATGAATATAGTGGCTTCTACAATTTTGATCTCTTCAATAGTAAGTATTTCAATTTTGAATACTACAATTTTTTCTACTTTAGTTTTGGATACTTTAGTTGTGACTTCTTCTTTTTTGGATTCAACAAGCATTCTTGTTAGTAGTCCATCAGTTAGTACTATATCAGTTTTCACTACAGGTCCTAGTATATCTACAATTGCTTCCATCCTAGATAAAAAAGCATTATGTACAAGGACAATTGAACCTAAGGCTCAATCAAGTACAAGATTTTTGGGTAGAGGAAAGGAGATAGAGGAGGACATAGACTTAGATGAGAAAATAGAAATTCCCAAATGGGACATTGATAATCTTACTTTAGACCAAATGCACATAGTTGGTGAACTCCTCCAGAAGAAGGCAAAGCAGCAAAAATTGAGAGAAGAAAGAGATAGAGAGTATAAGATAATTGATGATGCTAAAAAAATTTTTTCTAAGGCAATAGGTATTGAGGTAGATTCTTCTCAACTATTTTTTTGCAATTAGCAGAAGTAGTCCAAAAGTTCAATGAAGACACTAGTTGACAGGATAAGTTGATTGAGAAAGCTGAAAAGAAATTTGACAAGAAAGTGCTTGAGCACATTGCTCAACAAGTTGCCATCCATCAAGTCGAGATTTCGTCAATTTTGACCAATCTTGAATCATCTTGCACCAATGTGACATCACTTTTTGTGAAGTTATGTGATGTTTTAGAGTTCACAAAGGAAATAAAGAGCAAACTATCAAAAATTGATGAGGATCTAAAAGCCCATGCTCAGCAATTACAACTTGACCATAGTTCAAGCTTTGCACATCACATGAAGATTAGATTTTTGTTAGACATGCAGGTAGAGTTGTTAAGAGAAGAAGCAAGGATCCGTTCATCACTAATTGATATTTAGAATATGATCCTTCCTATCATATATACAATGTAGAAACATATTGTTTATTCAAAAACCTTGATCCATGACAACAACTTCTCTATTGCAAATCATATGATAGAACTCTCTGCAGAAATAAAAATTTCTCTACATACATGCAAGATTTTGCAAGAAAATTGGGATAAAACCCTGGCACTTATTCTTAAGGTACATTTTGATTTTTTATCTCATATTGGTGTCTCCATGTAGATAAGTTCTAAATAAATCTTTGGCATTATTCTCAAAAAGGGGGAGATTATTATTGAGACACATGGTATTATATATATAGAGATACATAGTATGGGGGAGGAACATGCTATGAGGAGAATGTATATAATACATGATGTATAGTATACCTTACAAAGATAAATTTTGAAAAATCTCAAAATAGTATATTCTACTGAGATAGTATCACATGGTGATGTATATAAGATTTTGGTTGATAAGTGTTTTTGTCACTAATGCCAAAAGGGGAGATTGTTGACATATCAATCAAGTTTGTTATTAGTGACACACACTTATTCAGATTTTGTATGGCTACCAAGCTTATTGAATAGTCTATAGTGTTTTCCATGTAATTCAGTACCCACCAAGCATTTCAATGGTTACCAAGTATATTCAGTTAGTGTGAAGCCCAGCAGTTCAAACTGAGAAGATTCAGTTTGGCAGTTCAATTTGAGTAGTTCAATGGTTACCGAGTATTACAATTTCTACCAATTTCTACCGAGTATAGTCATGGTAAACAAGTAATCCAATTTATGTTGAGTTACATGGTATCTACCAAGTCACCAATGTAGACCAAGTTCAAGACTACTTTGAAGTGATTAGTATGGATCGAGCCTCTACATCTACTAAGTGCATGATGATGTTGAGTAATGATAGTGGGTGTCGAGTATCAAAACTTTACCAAGTCAGTCTTAGAACTCGAGTGTCTTCATTTGGATTGACTTTGTAATATTGGTGTTAACCTATATGATGGTCGACTTTGTATTTTTGTAATTTGGATTGGTATATATATGTAATGTATTGTATCACATCCACATGCATGATAATGAGCATGTAAGAATGTGAATGTGAATAGTTGAAGCTAAGCAGTAGATAAAGAGTGAATTGTGAAGACCGTATCAAAAGAGGAGCCACAAAGACATATTCATCACAGAAAGGTGATCAGTACATTCAAGGAATCTCTATTAGCAAATCTAGTTGTAAGTCAAATATCTACTATTTCATTCTAATAGGTGAACCAGTCAAAATCCTTTCACAAGGTAGACTTAACAGTCTTTCTTAAATCTCTTAACAAAGTGCATACTTCATTGTGTGTTTGTAAAACCTCTAACAAGGTGGACCTAGCATTCCTAATCGATCTAATAGGGTAGATCATCAAAAGTGATCAATGTAAGCCTTAATAGGCCAACTTTATGTTGCAGTATTGAAGTTTTGTGAGTTTCATCCCCACCCCAATTTTACTTTCTATTTGGAAGGTTTCTAGGTCACCAAATCATTGTGTTCAATTTTTGTGGATTCTTTTATATTTTTAGTTTCACATGCATGCAATTAAATTAGATGTGATAAATTAAATGTTAAGTGGTTTATTGGATTCAGAATTGAAATTGGTGTAGAAATTTTAGAAGTTACTGATTCACCCCTCCCCTCTCAGTAACTTAGCGTAGTCTTGAATATTTCCAACACATTTAAAGAGAAGAACTAAAATAAGAAGGCTCATTTCTAGATGCTACAGGAGAGTGTTGCCACCAGAAGAGAACTAGTACAGAAACTCTACTTTACTTTGCGGTTCATGGTACAATTTCAACCTTTGACCATTGACTAGTAACTTAAATTGAAAAAAATCAATAGTAAATACCTAGACTGCTCCATTTGGAAACACACAAAAAAAAATCATGCAGTCCTAACCAATGAGTTTGAAACTTTCTCAAATTGTGTTGATACCTAGAATCATAAAGAAGTTCCCAATCCCATACAAAAAACATTTTTTCTTTGATAAATTTATCATGTCATTGTTTCCTTGATGTTGGATGAGTTTGGTGTTATTCAATACAAACTTGCACCATTCATTAAGGCCATTTAAGCTTAGAATTTGGTCTTGTTGTGCAATAGTAAGTTCCATACCAAGCTCCAGAGAAGTCCTTAATGTCTTATATTCAAATTTTGCAAGCATTATAGCTGACCTACCATAGACTAGCTCAAAAGGAGTGAAACCTATTGTAGATTTCTTGGTGGTTATATAAGCCCAAAGAGCTTCAAGAAGGCATGTGGCCCAATCCTTTCTATGAAGTGCTACTATTTTGGTAAGAATAGTTTCCAGCTCCCTATTGGTAACTTCTGCTTAGCCATTAGCTTTTGGATGGTAAGGTGATGATTTATTATGTTGAATGGTTTATTCCTCCATGATAGTAGCTATCAGATTAGATGTAAACTGAACTCATTGATCAGATGTCAACTCCTAAGGGACACAAAACCATGTAAAAAGGATTTCATACAAGAACTTGGCAACATTGTTATCTCTTGGATGTTTCATGGGTTTGGCCTCCACCCACTTAGTTACATAATTAGTGAAAACTAAAATATAGGATTTACCTTGTAAAGAGAGTTCACTAGGTCCTACAAAGTCAATCCCCCATTTATCAATGGGTGCAATGACTATCGAAGGTTGTAGGGGCATTTCATCTGATTTAGTGGGTCTCCCTATGCATTGACACTTATCACATTTATTTGTGTATCTAGTTGCATCCTTGTGTAAACTTGGCCAATAATACCCAGTAGTCAATATTTTTAAGGTGGTCCACTTGGCTACAAAATGACCTCCATAGGGCTCATCATGGCATGCCCTTAAGATATCATATGTTTCATCTTCCCTTATGCACCAATGCATTAATTGATCAGGACCAGTATAAAACATAAATCTAGAAATCCAAGAATAGTTAAAGCTCTTTTCAACTAATAACTTCCTTTCTTTAGTAGAGAAGTGAACTAGTGTCTTTCATGTGATTAGGTAATTAGCAATATCTCCATACCATGGATTTTGTGTTGACAATAGAAAGAGGTGTTCATCTAGAAAATTGTCATTAATGGCTACAGTATCATTAGGGACATTCAACTAAGAGAAAATATTTTCTACCACATTGACCCTATTGGGCTTATCTACTATTGTGATATCAAATTTTAGCATAAGCAGCAACCAACGAGCCAATCTTCTTAATATTGTAGGCTTATTCATTAGGTACTTTATTTTAGAGTAGTCAATATGTAAAAAAAATGCATATCTAGTAATATAGTGCCTAAATTTATTTAGTGCATAGATAACTGCAAGTAGCTCCTTTTTAGTGACTATGTAGTTGAATTCTACACCTTGCAAATTTTTACTGATGAAATAAATAGCATGTTTAACTGAGTCTACCTTTTGGCCTAGCACGACACCTATAGCATACTCTAAGGCATCTATATGAATGTGGAAAGTTATTCCCCAATTGGGCCCTCTCAAAACTAGTTTTGTGGTAAGAACCTCTTTAAGCTATAGGAAATATGTAGTACACTCAGAGTCCTAGGAAAATTCAGAGTCCTTTTTTAATAGGTTATAAATGGGTGTTGCAAGTTGACTAAAATTCTTAACGAATCTTTGATAATATCTAGCATGTCTAAGGAAACTTTGCACGTCCTTTAGCTTCTCTAGCATGGGTAAGGTACTAATAACCTCAATCTTTGTTGGCTCTACTTGGATGCCTTGTGATGAAATGAAATGACCTAGTACAACATCTTCCATCATCATAAAACATTTTTCACTATTTAGAGAAATTTTATATTCTTAGCATCTCTTGAGTACCTTTACTAAATTTTCTTTTGCTTCCTCAAAAGTAGTCCCATAAACAATAAAATCATCCATGTAGATCTCCATACATTTAGCATATATATCAAAAAAGATACTTATGATAGCTCATTGAAATGTGGCTGGGGCATTGAACAAGCCAAAAGGTACGACTGAGTAGGCAAACATTCCCCATGGGCATGTGAAGGTTTTTTTCTTGGTCCTCGAGGCTATTTATATCTGATTGTAACCACTAAAACCATCCAGGGAAGAAAAATATTTCTTGCCAGCTAAGTTTTCCACAAGGGAAAGTGGATTTTCTTGGTATTCAAGTTCAGCAAAAAGATCATTTAAGTGTAAGGATTCTTCAAAGGATGAGGGTATTCATCCTTGAGTAGCAGCAAATAGATTTTCAAAAGGTTCTTCTTCTTTGTTCTTGTTGTGAGGTTCTTCAGGTTCAAGATTAAAAATATCTTCCTAATTATTATGAGGAAGAAAATCTCCCAATGAGGTTTCTTCTTCTATGCATGCAAAATAATGCAGAATTTAAACTAACACATATGACTTTAGGGCCAAACTAGATTGACGCCATCCCTAGTAATGAAGACAAAAATGACCGGTAAGTTTAATCCCTTAGTAATAAAGGATTGGACATCCTTTCATAATGATTCTATGGTCAAACAACATCTTGTGTCTTACTTAAAATAGTACAATGCATTCACTCGATCTATCAATCTAGGAGGATAAATTTGAAATGGTGACTGTAAAGTATATGCTCTAATTCATCTTAAAGTCATTACAAATAAAGAAAAGACAAATGCTAAAGGAAATCTATGCTAGAAATGGAAACAACAACTTAACTTAAAGCTTAAGATAATGTTGCAAATGGTAAACATATCTATGCACCTATGCTATAGGAAATAACAAATGGTTTTATTACTAAGTGGTTACAGGAGCAATAGAGTATAACTACTTCAAGAAAGCTTAATCTAATTCCTACTTAATCACAAACTGAGTTCACCTTCTGTGTAGGCCCCCATGGAAGAGTGACTAAACTAAAAACTCAAAGACTAAGATCTAAAAGTATCATTTATTCATTCATAAAATCATAAGTACAAGATGAAAAATAATAGAGTTGTATTTACTACTTAGTGGATTACAAAATGGATTTCCTGAACATCTTAACTACACTCAAAATCACCAACTCCAGCTTATTTATATAGAACTAGAAAATCAAACTACTTAGAACTAGGATCCTTCCATTTTGGGATACAATAAGATTTAGTTATAAAAGAAACAACAACATTCAATGCAATAGTAAATTGTATTCAAACACATGGGAATATAGGAATGCATGACTACTGGATTTCCTCCCAAATGAACTGCTAAATGAAAGCAACTGCCATTGACTAGAAATAATGAAGTAATTATGAACCTTGAAAGTAGTTAGTTATCTTGATGACACCACTCCTATTGACTTATCCTTTCCTACAAGAAATTAGTGCACATACAAAACTTGCAACACATACCAAAGATAAAGATTCATAATAAGTTTCCCTACTTTAGCATTATCCTCATCACATAGTTGTAGGAACACTACCCCATTAATGCAGAATGGAAAGAATACCATACTTCATCATACATAATCATATCATCTATATATATTCAGTATATTTGTTTCAATCTTAAAAGTATCAAATACACACATAAGCATATCATAAAAATATGGAAAGTTTGAATATTGTTTATGAGAACCTTGTGAAATACCAAGTTTTAAATCAAAAAAACATAAACAAAATAACCATAAACTAGGCTCATCAATTTGTATTGGGTTAATGTATGTAGTGCATTGCACATTTTGTGAAAGTGTGTACATGCATGTGTGTGCAACATGCACACATTTGATGTGCAAGGGGGTATCTTTTTCATGATTTTTGTGCATAATGTACACCTTGCAATGGTGTTCACTTGTGTAAGTGTGCTTGTGTGCATTTTCCCTTTAACTTTTAAAAGGTTTGGAGGCTGAGGTGCATATGTGTGGTCATCAAGGTGCAGAGGCTTCAAGGGTGTGAAGGTGCACTCTCTAAAGTCTCAAGGCCATCGAGTAAATGAAAAGAATGGGGGTCTCTTTGTATAGATGAGGGAGCCATTGGGTACAAATCTTTGAACATGTGCATGTATGTGTAATCACCTAAAAATGGTCATCTAGACTATGAGCCCTCTTTGTAGCATTTTTGTAATCACTTGGATAGATGGATTAGAGTGTAACACCTTTTGAGTGTACAGTTTTGGTGCCCACTTTGGGGTAGAATGTCCTAGTTTTTCTCTTTATCTTACTGCATTTTTTTGCATTTTCCACTTTTTGTTCACATTTTATTTTTTTTATAGTTGCAGGTGTCAGGAACTACTTTTCCAATATTGTATGATATTTATTTGTACTATCAGGCAATACTTTTCTAGTAAAAGTATCACACACCCTTACTGCACTTTATCACCTCACTGTAGCACATTTTATCACCCAACTTAAGTAGAAATATTACACAAAGGAAAATTTTCGCACAAGTATACTGAAAAGTATCGTACAACAATATTCCAATAGAAATTCTTGCTTAGCTTGAATTTTCTTGTTGTTTGGGTGATTAGATTAGTTTCTCAATTTTTGTTTGTTTTTTGTTGGATTTTATAGGTTTGTAAGTGTTTGACGGAGTTTTATTTACAAATTTTTGCTACTACTTTGAGACTAACTTGTGGAATACTAACAATTGTGCTTGTAGGATATTGCCTTAAAACACTTGCATAATTACCTTCAAAAGAATGCATGTCAAAGCTTCAAATGTGCAAGGGCTACTAAAACTTGTTTGCAAGGCTACCCAAAGAATAAAAATCAAACTTGCTTGTTTTTCTTTTATTCCATGTGTGACACTCTACTAGTTTTTTTCATTTTGTAGGCACATTAAAATTGTGATTGGGATTCTTTGGTGATAGGAGAGTATTCTCTTCACCCTTATGGTGAATCAAAAATCTTAACTCACCTTTGGATTTTAAAAGTGAGGGGATTAATTGAGACTTTTTGGCATGTTTCGAGGAAACAATCAAGATAGGAGAGTATGCTCTTTGCCTACACGATGAATCATAAGTCTTGACTCTTGAAAGCGGATCCAATATATTTATTTAGCATCCTTTAGAGGGTTTGCTCTTGGGAAACCAAGAGAAATGACCCAAGCGGGGACAAGAAAACCTAGCTATTCCAACCCACTATAAACACAAGGCTATCAAGGACACAAAACCTTGGTAGATGTATTTTTTATCTTCACTTAGTGTGAGTACTTATTGAATTGGGACCATGTGGAAAATGCTAAGCAAGAATGCTTAAGGTTTTCTTTTGGTCATGAGGTCTATTACCCACCACAAGGTCGGGTGCCTCTTAATTGGGTGCAAGAGGAACATTATGCATGGAATCCATTTCTAAACACTCTAAATTAGTAGCTATCTTTCTTTTTTGCTCAACTTCTTCGTGGAAGGATTGATCCTAGTGGACTACCTGTATCATCCCAAGATTTTACATGCACCAACTATGTTCCCTTGTTTGTGCTTATGGAACTTCCATGACAAAGTCAATATCTTTTTTGCTAAATCACTTGGTGTGAGGCAAAGGTGCACTTAGCGTGGACCAAGTTGTTGAGTAATGAATTGTGACTTTTAGATAGATTGTTTAGCAAGTGTTTTCAAATGTGTTGGCCTTTGTAAATATTCTCACAAATCAAACATCTCAGTAAATTTGGTAGGAATGTTATTCTAATATCACAAATGCATATTAGAAAGGTTTTTTTTTACCCTTGTTCAATTGTTTGAGATGTGATAAATATCCTTACTGTTTTCAAATCTTATTGTTCTTGGACACAAACTAAAGTCCTAAACTATCTAATCTAAAAACTACTTGACTGTCAAAATGAAATGCAAAATTTTTGAGTCAAAATTGTCCTTTTTCACAATTTATTGGAAAACTATCACACTGTCTCTAGAGAAATATCGCATGATACTTTTTTTCCAAAATTGTATCGCCTAGTTACTTTAAGGTATATCACCTAGTTATACTAAAATTTATCATCCTGCTTAAGAGAAATTGTCACCCAAAACAAAAGTGTCACCCAATTACTATTAACTTTAGTGTGTGATATAAATTTTTGTCCCATTGTCAATTGGCTTCTGGAAAAATATCTCCTGGGTTATTTTACTTGCAAAATAGAGTTTGTAGTACGTATTACCTGATCTAGGGTCTTATCACTTCATTTCTTCCTAAATCTGGTCTCAAATATATATGTTAGGAAGTCCCAAAATGTCATTGATGATCAATTTTTGAAATTTAGTTATTATTATATTCTAGCTATTTGCTACTAAGCTTCTTGCTCGCTCTCTCACCTTAAGTCGCTAGTGTTGAAAATTTTTAAACACTCTTCACAAGCTATCTATTTTACTTTGACAAGGGATTATTCCTAATTGTATGAGCTTCAAATCTAAAACACTTCTCTCATCCTATTAAGAAAATACACATCCTTATAAGTCACTCACAACTAGGTTCCAAGTTGGAAATTCTATTCTTCCCTCTTTCATTTTCGCACAATTGGAAACTCTATCTAGAGGCCCTCGCAGACAACCTTGTGTGGATGATCCTAACTCTAATCAAATGCAAATAGCCAACATCCTGCACAATTTTCTTTACAACTTTGAAAAACCATTTAGTACACCCATTGATACACCCGTAGGTGAAAACATCTTGATCATTATGCATCTTGAAGAGATCAAACATTTCTTAGAAGAGTAAACACATAAAAATGAAAGACTTATGGAAGCCATACACACTAGAGAAATAGCTTATCAAAAAGTTGATCCAAACACTCATACACACAATCAGGAAAATAGAAGAGGCTATTATTGCAATCCATTTTATCACATTCCCCTTGGTGGCAATGATGGAAAAAACACACCTCTAAGGACTTATGGAGTCAATGTGAGAGCATGCCCATCACCATCTAGACAATCACAATCACATCATGAAAGTGATGACAAGATCAATAGTGAAGATGTCATAAGATTTCAACAAGACGAAGTCACTCAAAAATTAATATTCAAGGCTTTGGAGAAAAATAAGGACCAATACTTTTAATACCTGATAGCAAAGGGTGGAAACTCCCTCAAGATTTTGATGTGGAACAAATAATCAAAAAGCAAGAGCCTAGCGAGGCTGAAATCTTTAGAGAAGAAATGCAAGAATTGAGGAAACAACTTGGACAATTACAAACTTCCAAAGAGCCACCTAAAATTTTATTTTTTGAATCAATATTTACTCACCCATTTGATAGGATTTTATACATGCTTCCATTTCCTGAGGATATAGAGGTTCCTAAGTATGAAAAATACGATGGAAATGGTGACCATCACAATCATGTGAGGCATTTTTATGCTATTAGCATGGATTTCATGCTTGAAGAAACCTATCTTATGTGATTTTTTCCTAGGAATCTAAGAGGGAAAGCTATCAAGTGGTTCACAAAATTGAATCCCCCTCTCAAAATATTTGACAAACTCGCACAATGTTTTATCCAACAATACTCCTATAACATTCAACATCCTATAATAGTGTTGGACTTATGTAACATTAAACAAAAATAGGGAGAACCTTTTACAATGTACCTTAAGAGATGGAGATCCCTATACTCTAGGTACCATCGGCAAGTTCCTAAGGCTGAGAAAATTGACATCTTTATCAATACACTTGTACCAAAACTTTGCTTTGAGTTAAGAAAATAGTTCTTCACATCCTTCAATGCAAAGGTTAAGAGCACATATCATATTGAGGATGTTGCTATCAAGAAAGGTGATATTGTTGTGAAGAAAGACAAGAATGGCAATGGAAATGGTGAGGAAAAAAATAAAATCTTGGAACAAAAACACATATATTGTCAATGATGGAGTAGTGGATGCTCCTAAGTCCAAGAAGTATGTGTTCAACTTTCCAATGCTATTTTCACTTTAAAACAACAAGAAGGTTTGAAACCACAAACATCTAACAAGAACACCAAGTTTACTGAGAAAATACATGTTTACATGCCAATGGTTGAACCTTATGGCATGGTCTTATATACCTTAATTACAAAAAAAATGGCCATACTTCTAGACAACTCCCACCCCTATGACCCACCCAACTGGCCTGATTGGTGGAAAGAGGATCATTTTTGCAACTATCATAGAAAAAAGGCCATAATATTGATCATTATTTTAAACTCAAAGATGTAATTCAAGATCTTATAGATGTTGGTAAAGTTTTCATAGATGGCCTTGTTAAATACTCTAACCATAAAGCTTTCAAATAACCCTTACCCAAATATGAGAAAGGTGAATCTTCCAAGGCTCCTAAGAAAAATCATGATGCTAAGATCAACTATGCCTACACTAAAACTAATAATGTTATAAACATGATTAAGCCCATTGAGTATCTTTGTATGATTAATTCTAATTCTAATGAATGACCCAATTGTGATGTTGAGGATGAAAGACCCAAGGTTATCCTCAAAACAAGAAATACTCAACACCAACAACATAGGGACACCCAACCTAAGGTGGTACTTCGAGTAACAAAATATTTCTCCTCACAGAGTGAACCACTTAATACTATTACCAGGGGGCAATCTAAAGTTGTTCTAAAAGTTTATAATGATCCTAAGAACATTTTATCATCCAAACAAGCAACTACCTTAAAGATATCCAATTATGACCTTGTCAGCCAACTGTTGAAAATAGATTGATACAAGTATGCATATTTTTTTCAATCATTGTTTTTTCATTGATGTCAAACCTACTAGTTTTTGGTAAGATAAATGCTTAGATGATTTGAGTACTATCATGTGTTTGATTGATAAAGAATATTTGATCAAATGAGGTAAAAATGTCACCTAGAGGAAAGGTTGAGTTATGATATTGGAAAAGGAGTACAAGGATTAATTAAGACAATGATATTTTAGTGCATTGATAATCTACTTAAGGTTTCAAAGGATGAACACATTGATTAAGTTAAGAAGAACAATTTAAATGAAGTGTGTATTACAAGCTTAACAATCTACATAATAGGTGCCAAGAAAAGTTAGTGTAAGCTAAGTAGAAAACTAGTTGGAGCTGAGCAAATTCAAATTCTAGTGTATGTCAATTGATACAGTATAAACCGAGTAAAGTTTAGTTGATGTCGAGCACTAGTAAACTTTAGTTTGTGTTGAGTGTTTTAATAGTGGATGTCAAGCAATGTAGTATGTGTCAAGAATCAGAACCAAGTTAATGCTAAGTGTCATCATTATGAGAAAGATCATGAATTTGATGAATCTAAGATGAAAAGTTTGACTTCTTGGATTGTGTAAACTGTGTGGAAGACAAGATTGATGAGTTAGTGGCATAGAATTCAAGATGAACCATTTTGAGGCAAATTCAAAGATGATTGAAAGAAAATTTTCTAGAAGGGAATAAAATGAAAAGATGGTTAGATTCATTGAATCCTACCTAATCCAACCTAACCATAAAATGGACGATGGAGGATGAACAACAAAAGATCTCAATTTTTTATTTATAGAGATGGTTGGTTAGAAGAAAAGGTTGTTATGTACAAGAACCTAAGGAAGAAAAGGAGTCTAGGGTATTGCTTCATTTAGTGACCTAAGAGAAGATACTACTATTGGCAAGAAAAGCAAGAAGGCTTAAAGGGTATGGATGTTTGAAGGGTGAACAAGCTATCAGAGCTGAAGTGTATGAAAGCCAAGCAAAATGGAGGATTGAAAATAAAGATCTTAATCTACAAGTGTGTTGTAAGTTGTTATCAGGTCAAGCCTTACTATTACTTTCTAAAAATTGTACCAATCTAGGGTAATTCCTTTGGATTAAGGTTGACCTAATAGTCATTTTTAAATCCTTTAATCGGGTGGCATTCCAAGTGAATGATCTAAATTCCTCTAACAAGTCTCACTCCTAATAGGGTGATTGAAATGCTCTAACTAGTTCACATTTAACAATGTGAATTGTAACCTTTAGTAGGGTTGGCCTTTCATACAGCATCACTTCAGAAGAGCAAGAATTAGTAGCATGTCAGTGGTGGTTTTTCCCAATTTGGGTGTCCACTTTAAATCATTATGTCAAATGTGTTATTGAATCTATTATGTTGTACACTTACATTTTTGCAAAGTTCATTTGACAGTAGCCTACAAAGTTTAAGTGATTGCATCATCTAATGGATGTGTGCATGATGAAAATAATTAATGGATATGGGTTCATTAAATTGTAAAAAAAATTTATTTGTATATTTGGGCCTTGGATAATCAATTCACCCCCACTCTTAGTTCTTCTAAATAATTCCAATAATTGGTATCAAAGCCATCCGCTTAAGAGGACTAGTTTGAAGGTACTAGTAGCAAAAAGATCAAGATGTCAAAAAGAGCGGTACCAAAGCTTAATAGAGATAACTTTCCTACATGAAAAAGTCTAATGAAGCTACACCTAGGAGGTCTTGGAGATCATGCAAAATCTACCATTGGTAATGAGCATGTTGATCTTGTTGGAGCCCTAACTATTGAAGATCTAATAAAGAAGAAAGAACGCAACCAAGCAATGTTGGAGATTTCCTCAGCCTTAAGTTATTTGATGATATCAAGGGTTGTGACAGTGCAAAGAAAACTTGGGATGCTCTAAACACCATATATGAAGGTGATATAAATGTTCTAAGAGCCAAATCTGAAATCTTAGAGATAAGTTTGATGACATGAGATTGCAAGATGGTGAGAATCTTGCTCAATATTGCTCTAACATAAAAGGATGTTGTTAAAGCAATAAGTGGATCTACTAGTAAGATATATAATGAGGCTATACTACCCATCTATGCTATTAGAATTTTTGCAATACAATAATTGAGATGTGTACTAGGCTCTGATCTAACTCTTGAAGGTCTGGTACGTAGGCTCACTTCTTTTGAGCTATCTAATTTTGATAATTTCAAATCTAAAAATGTTAAATTTTCTTTCAAAGTCAGGCTTTCATTGAACAAATCTAATGAGAAGAAGAAGAAAAAGAAAAAATGTGTGTCCAATGATAGTGATATAGATGAGGAAGATGTAGGCTAACTTGAAGCACTACTAGCAAGGAGATTTCATAGAGGAAAAGGAAAATTCAAAGGTAAATTACCTATGATGTGTTTCAATTACAATGAGGTTGGTCATATTGCTACTAGATGTTTGGAGAAAAAGAATTATAGAGGTGGAGACAAGTACAAAAGTAGAAGAGATGAAGACAACAAAGATACAAAGATAAAGGAAAGAAGTCTTGTTACATTGTTGAAGAGGAAACTAAAGATGGATCTGACAATCATGATGATGAAGTGATGTATTTTGCAATGAAGGATGATTCTAATGAGGATAAGTCAACTACACTGGTGTCTTGTGTGAACAAGAATGGTAGATGAATTATTGATAATGGGTGTTCACATCACATGACTGTAGACACCTAAATTTGATTACACTACTTTAGTAATCCTATTTAGTTATCTCTAAAGGCATCATTAATTAAATTCTTATTTAATTAATCTTTTGCCATCCCTAGCTGATTAATTTAATTAATCATCTATAGTCTGAATTGATAAATCAAATAAACCTATTATTTATCAATTAAATCCTATTCTTCTATCTAATTCCAAAAATCCCCATTTATTAAATAAATCTATTTGATAAATAAAATCCTCAAATTCAAAAACCCCTAACCTATCTCTAATCCTCCATTTAGCCTAATCCACCCCATCCACCCATATTAACCAAGCTTAGCCACTAACTTGCCCACCCTCATTAATGCCATCCACTTGCACATCTCTAACATCCCTAATCTAATCCTAAACCCAAGCCTAATCCACCCCTTAATGTTGTCACATTCCCTAAACAAGTTTAAGACTTTCCTAAACCAAATCAAAGTCCCCCCTCAAAAATCCCAACCACCAAGTCATGAGTGCTCTTACAAACCATAAAAGACTCTTACAAGCCCACTCATGACTCTTACATCCATCTTCCACACTCTTCCCTCTTCCACACTCATTCCTCTTACATCTCTCTTACATACTCAACCCCACTCATCATGCCTTTAACCAACCCTTTACCCTACCCTCTCACACTCATCCTCCTTGTGACAAGTGTCACCTTCCCATTGGTGCTAAACAAGCACAATCCATGTGCTCCCCTTTGAGTGCATCTTAGCCCTCCTTAACCATATCCCCATCCTTGCATCTAAAACCTCCATCCCTCCAACCCTTAGCCTATAAATTGAATCCCATCCCAAGCCATTTCAATCAACAATCTTTGAGCTAAAGTTACCATGCTATTTTGAGAACCAAAGCCATCAATCTTACCCTTATAATGCCAAATTGAGAGCTCACAAAGCTACCAATTTGATATTATCCATCTCCACCATTGAAGCAACTTTGAGCATTTCAGCATACATCCACATCAAAGGACACATCTACAAAATCAAGGAAGCATGGAGTGTTTCCTTTTTTGGGTTTGCATTTCTTGTTTGCTTTCTTTGTCTAAGCTTATATGTGAATTTAGTTTTAGTTTGTGAATGTTTCTCTTATTGCTAATGTTCCTTGCACACTAAAATCATTTGGTGTATTAAAATTGAACAAAACAAATCTCTTTTTCACATGAAACTTAGGTAAAGTTTGATTTTTGGACAATTAAGAAACTTTGTTAAGTTAAATACAAATTTGCAAAAATCAATTTGAGTAGTTCCTTGGACTCACCTCTTTTCTAATCACCCATCAATTCAACCATTGGTTGCAATCTCAGCACCATTTATGCGGATGGGTCTACTTGAAAAAGGTGTTAAATGTTCCACAATCTAACTCATTCACTTGGTCTTTGAATGTTTGCTTTAACTTTATCAAAATTCTTAAATGACCAAAACTCTAGATTAAATCAATCACACTTCAAGTTTGGGCACTAAAAATTGAACAACAACTGATGTGGAGAGCCTCCGGGCACGCGCTTGAAATTGAATCTCACACACTTTTGTTTTGGTCTTAAAATAAACTCACATTCAATCTTGAATGCCTTAAAGAAAATTAATCGATACTTGACGTGGAGGGCCTCCGGGAGCGCGAGTTTGCTTTTGTTGACCCTAACTCTTCTTATTGTTTACATTCTTCGATCGATTTACTTTTGTTGGTGCTTCAAGTTGGAATTGAATATTGTCTCTTAAACATGAGTGCTTGCAAAGTCTAGATTAGCACACATAAAGAGTCAGTTGGTAAAAGAACAAGCGTGTTTTTTAGCCCAAGGTCATCCAAGTCTTCTCTCCCCTTGTCGTCTTTCGAGGCCATCTTGGGTGCATAAGATTAGGATCCAAAACCTTATTTCTTTTTAGGAGGCCTACTTGGGGATTTCATCACCCCTTGGACAACCTCAACTCCAGTGTTCTGGCAGAGTATAAGAATCGGGAGCTGAATTGAAAGACACCTCTCTTGGGATCAAGATTTTGTCACTCGGGCTAAGCCTCAAGGAAATTTATACCCTTGAGAAGTGAAAGAGGAGAAGTGGGTTACCGCTCCTCTCGGCTGTGTGACATCTTTTTGGTCTCATCTACAGATTTGGGCCTCACGTACTTTGCGTATATCGAGGACTCCCTAGCTAAACCAACTGTCAGCCTTGCAGACAACCATCTAGGATGTTAATGTGTTTGAAGTGACTGATCGAAACATTTGTAGAACATACACACTCCTCGGTGCAAGTATCACATTCTGAGAACCACAAACTTCTATTTGGGTGTTCCTATCTATTGCTTGATTTTATTTTACATGTTGAATGAATGTTTGCCAAACTTGGTCAATCCTAGCTTAAGGCACACTTAGCGTAGTCACTGCCTATTTTAGAAGTTGAACGAGTCAAAGAAAAACAACTGAGATCTCTCAAAGCCAAGAAAATTTAGGAATATATGTCGAAACAACCCAAACCCAAACAAAAGTTTCACAAAGTCAAACTCAAGCCATCTCTGGCATACCAAGAACTTTCAGCCAAGAGAAAAGAAATAACACCAAGCCCATGAATTGCCAAACTCCACAAAGCAGAGGACAAAGCTACCGACGAAGCACTTCAAGAGGCCTAGTTAGAGCGCACCCTCAAATTTAGCCAACATCCAGGAGTTAATCGTACTTATGCCTTACCAACTAGGCATGATTTCTATGATTAGACACCCTTGTTTCTCCACATCTTCTTGGATAAGCTTCACTTTAGATTCATCTTTGTAGAAAAGCCAGCCATCTTAGGTTATCCCCTTAAGCATTATTAGCTCATCCATCTCATTTAGAATCAAATAATCTAGCCAGCAATCCAAAATTTGCACATCTAAGCTTTCAAAATTATTGTCACCTTGCCAAAAGTTTGCCATTCCTAAAATCTTCCAAATCCACCAATCTCACCAAGGTTATCCCTTTGACAGAGCTTTGTCTAGGGTAATCTAGCTTTGTCACTTGTTATCCCTCATCACCTTGAGCTAAATGTTGGGATCCACAAGTGGTCAATCTCGTGTTCTTCCTAAAGGATCATCAGTCTATCCTTAAGCTGACACAATCACCACCAAGCTTGCACATAGGAAAGTAGACTTTTTGTGCTTTGGCAACATATCTTTGAAGTTAGAATCCCCAACCCAATCCTCCTTAGGTTTTGTCATATAGCTTTGCCTCAACCTAGGAAATCATTTGCATAGAAAAGCCTTCCCCCCTTTTGCATCCACCAGCATTTGTTGCATCTCATCCCTAGGAGCATTTTTCATGCCACCCGTCACTCGCTTAGCCAAGAAGAAAGAAACAATGGAGCCCTATCATTTGGATCGAACAACATCACCCCCCTTGAGCACTCAGCCATCCTTCAGCCCAGAGAAAGCTATGCAATCACCTACTGACATTGAAGCTTTCATGAACCAACCAGGAAATGCAGTATTGGTAAATGCCATTATAGACAAGAACAAAGAGACAATCATGGCTAATTTTCGAAGGGAAAATGTAGGAACCTTTGACTTTGGAAGACCCCCTCCATTATCAAATCCATCTCACCCATTGTTTGGGTAGTTGCCACCACCCATAAGCTCTTATGACCCAAATTATCCTCAATATATGCCAAAAGAAGAGCCTCCAGCCAATCCATATGATCCAACAGACCCAAACATACCATCATCCACCCAAGTTGAAATCTCCATGCCGCAAGCAAACCCAACCACCACCACTCCATCCTTGGTTCATACCTCTCCGCTCCAAACCCCCTTTACCCAAAACACCTCACCGTTCACCCCCTTCACTATTGCTGCTGCTCCCCAACCCAGCCTTCCAAATCCACCCATCTTCCAAATCAGTGCTAGCATCTTTGGCCAACCTCAGCAATATACAATAGGGATGCCACCCATGGGGCCAAGTAATCAACCTTTCATCACCCCTAGCTTGTTCACCACAGCCCAAAGCACAATCCCATCATTTCCATTAGGTCTTGGGAGCTCAATACCATCAGCCACAAATCCACAAGCTACTACCTTCATTCCACAAAGCTATCAAATCCCACAAGCTACTGCCAATTTTCTACCAAGCTCCCAAGTGACCCCAGCTCCCGCCACCACTCTACCAAGCTTCCAAATCCAGCCACCAAGCTATCAAACCCCATCAATTCCATTCCCAAGATTTCAATTCCCACCACCTCCACCACCAACTAATCCATTACCTCCTATTACCAACTACTTTTCAATGCCACTTCTAGGAGGTAATCTACCAATCCAGCCAACCACCAATTATTTGCAAATACCATCCCAAATGGGGGCACAACCCACATATATTGGTCAAACCCCACAAGCCCCACGATCCTTTCCCCAAGCCTCACAACCATCTTATACCTTACCCCCACAAAGCAATCCATTTATCCCACAGCTAGCTTATGTTCCTCAATCCCAACATCAAATCCCATATCAACAGCAAGCCTCGCAGCACATGCAGCAATATGCGCCACCTCCCCCTCAGCAACCCGTTATCCACCATGTAGCTGCCCAAATAATGTACAATCCCTATCAGCAAATCCCTCACAGCCATCCATATTCAGTGGCCTTGTCTATCTCATACCTACCTCAAGGCACTCCTACATTGGGGGCACCCCAGCCATCACCTATCAATTCAGAATGGGAGCAAATGAAGACGGCTCTGAAAGCCATCCAAGAAGGGAATGATCTAAAGACATTCAAGTTTGAGAATGTGTGTCCTTACCCATTTGATAGAGCCATTACCACGACACCATTTCCCAAACACTTTGAGGTACCCAAATTTGACAAATTCAGAGGAAAGGGAGACCCTATCACACATATCAAAGAATTTTACATGCACTGCCAAGATGTGGCATACAATGATGTCTTCCTCTTGTGCCTTTTTCCAAAAAGCTTGGCTAGACCAGCTCTTGAATGGTTTTACAGAATCCCCTATGGCACAATTATAAACTTTGCTGAATTATCTGAGGCATTCGTAGCCCAATATGCCCATCTTGTTGAAACAGAGCTATCAATAGTTGATCTTGTCCACACCAAGTAAAAAGGTGCAGAAAGCCTTGCCGAATACCTACAAAGATGGCAAACCCTTACCACCCGCATATCTTGTACCTTGCCAGAATGCCATGTGGTGAAAATGTTTATTGATAATGCCCATCCCAATTTGGCTCACCACATGACCATGAACTATCTACAGACCTATAAGGATATCAAAGAGAAATGAATGATCCTTGAGAAAGGACTCATTAAAGATGGTGTGGTCAAGATTTACAAAGAGGCCAACCAAAATCAATCACATTCCAATGACAAGTCTAGGTATTGGAACAAAAACAAGCATGTTGCAATAGATGGGGTTACTGACACCAGACATGTGAATATTGTTGGTCCTTCTCTAAACCAGTCTAACCCACCATATCAAATAAACAACCAACAAGCTATCAATTACCAACAACGGAATAACCAAAGATATCAAAACAATACAAGACCCAACTTTCAAGGGTCTAACAATCAAGCTAATGCCATCAATGTAGCTGCGAGGCAAAAGCCCAGATTCCAACCTGCACCTAGAAACTATAGACCCCTTGGTGAGCCATTAGATGTTATTTTTGAGAAATTGGCTAAAGAAAACCTCATCAAATTTCCTCCTACCCAGCAAATTGATCCAAGCCAATCCAAAGCTGCATGGTACAAGGACAATGAGTATTGCAAGTTCCATAGGGTAAATGGTCACACCACCCTCAGATGCATGAAACTGAAAGATTATGTGCAGGACCTCATTGATCGGAAAGAAATCACTGTTGGTGCCCAAACCTCTCCCAATGCAGGCTTACAGATTTATCAAAATGCTTTTCCTCAACACAACAACCAAAATCTTGGAAAAGCACCTATCCAAAACAACACCAACAACCGCCAGCCAAACCAATAGCATTGAAAGAACAATGACCACACTTCATCCTATATAGACTATGGTAGCCTTATAGGTTGTATATCCGAGAAAGAGCCTTCTGTCAATGTTATCAATATCCGAGGACCAGACAATGAGTGTGCAGTCACCACTCGAAGAGCATGATTTAACATTATAGGCCCACTAGTTTCACCAACACCATCAGCTCCATCAAAAAGCCAGTACAATATCTTGGAACACCTTGGGAACATGCCAGCCCAAATCTCCATTTTAGACCTTCTCCACACTAGTCCTATGTACAAAGACATCCTTGATAGTGCTCTCATAGAATCCCGTGTCCCTTCTGATATCAACGCTATTGACTTTCATAATCTCGTCAGATACCTATCCTCCTCATGTGCCCTATCATTCAAACCCACTGACATACCCGCGGTCGAGCCAGATCACACCCTTCCGCTTCGCATAGCCATCATGGTATCCAATTTTGTCGTGAAAAGAGTAATGATAGATAATGGATCAGCCTTGAACATTTGCATCCTAAAATTCATAAAACAAGCTGGGTATACTGAGGCAGATATGATCAGTGAAGTTATCACCATCAAAGCTTATGACAACTTGGAAAGGACCACAGAAGGGACTATTTTGCTACCAATCAAGGTTGGTCCGGTCATCCAAGAGACCATTTTCCATGTTGTTAATCTAAACCTACCATTTAACATCCTCCTCGGTCGACCATGGATTCACGCTATGAAGGCCATTCCATCCACCTACCATCAGTGCATCAAATTTTTGCATCAGGGCACTGAGGTGACCATCCATGCCGATCTAGAACCCTTTGCTTACTACAATGCGATTGAAGCCTCATAAATCATTGCCCTGGAATAGACATCGGCACAGCCATCGCTAGCTCATCCCACACTTGTAATGACGCAGAAACCATCCTCGCCTCCACCCTATTTACCATAAAGATCAACAAAAAAGGCTATGGAGAATATAGTCTATCAGATGCATTTGTTGTCGGAGCAATCCCACTTGATCCACATACCCATGGATGGCCGACATACCACAAAGCTAAGGAGATTCCACCTCCTCGATACAAACAGTTTGGCCCAACCACCTTTGTGTCCTCAAAAACCCCTCTTCATGAGGAGCTCACTTTAGATATCAACAATTGGTTACATAAGGATGCTCCTCCAAGAAATCAAGCACGCCTTGATCACTTCAGCCAAAAGTATCCCCAAGAACATAAGCTCATCACTAAAAAATGGAACTATCAAGGTGGTGGTCTAGGACCAGAAGAAAGGGGCATGCAATGTCCCATCAAAGCACATAAGTGGGAAACAAAGTCAAGTCTTGGCTTTGGCATACCCACAACTAGGGGCACCAACGAGAATGGTCGCGCTTTTTCGAACATCCACCGCGACCTTGTCAAAATTGAAGACATTCTTGAGGAAGTTGAAAAGAGAGCCTATGATGATATCCCAAACCAAATCTTCCAAGGAGACTCTGTCCTCCAAGAACTATCCATCCATCTCATTGACCTACCACTCGCTCATCCACAACTCATAGATTGGGACCAACCAAGTGGCATACATATTGATGAGTTCGCATCAGAGAAAGCACTTCTAAGATTCATGGGAGCCGAAACTCCTCATAGGAAGACAAAGCCAGATTCTGCCTACATCTACAAGCTAGATCCCAAGGGGTATTTTGGAGAAAATCCCCAACCTAGTTTCGATACACCCAAAAAAGGAACTAAGGTAAATCTGGGACTAGCTAAGGTAGTGAAGAGAACTCCTTAGCAAGAAAATCCAGAGCCACAAGCAGAACATGAGGATTTAGTATTGCCTCCTCAAGATAATCGACCAGAGGTGTCTTCTATTCTAATAGAGGATACTAGAGAAGTCAACATTGGTTCTTCAGAGATCCCTAGACTTGTTCACATTGTTGCATCCCTATCACAAGACCAAGCTGACCTCCTCTTTGAGGTCTTAAGAGAGAATATTGGCCAATTTGCATGGTCATATCAGGACATGCCGGGACTTGATCCAAAGCTTGTAGTTCATCATCTTGCAGTTGATCCAAAGATCAAGCCCATCAGACAAAAGCTTAGAAAAATGCACCCCAAGGTGGCATTACTGGTCAAAGCTGAATTAGAAAGAATGTTAGCTGCTAAGGTTATCCGACCTATCGACTACTCAGAGTGGATCTCCAACATGGTCCCTATCACTAAGCCATCCGGTGACATCAGAATCTGCACTGATTTTAGAGATCTAAATAAAGCTTGCCCAAAAGATGATTTTCCCTTACCCAACATAGATATGATTGTAGATCTTACAGTTGGACATGAGATTTTGTCCCTTATGGATGGATTTTCTGGGTATCATCAGATCAAGATTGCAGAAGAGGATCAGCATAAGACAGCATTCAATACCCCTTGGGGAACCTTCTGCTACACCATGATGCCTTTTGGCCTAAAGAATGTTGGGGCTACCTATCAAAGAGCTATGACAGCCATTTTCCATGATCTTATCCATAGCATTTCGGAGGATTATGTGGATGATATCCTAGTCAAATCTCACACCTTCATGGATCATCTCGTTGACCTCGAGAAAGTCTTTGATAGGTTAGCCCAATATCATCTCATGTTAAATCCCAAGAAATGTGTCTTTGGGGTCACATCTGGCAAGCTTCTAGGCTTCATAGTTTCTAAGTGAGGTATAGAGATCGACCCCAAAAAGGTCAAGGCTATCTTAGGCATGCCTCCTCCCCAGACACTGCGACAGCTTCGCTCTCTTCAGGGAAAGCTTCAATCCATCTGGCGCTTCATCTCCCAGCTTGCAGATAAGTGTACACCATTTTCACATTTACTAAAGAAGGATGAGAACTTCAAGTGGCATACTTTATGTCAGCGCAGCTTCGATCAGCTCAAGCAGTATCTCACCAATCCCCCTATCTTGGTTCCACCAGTTCCTGGTCGTCCCTTGATCTTGTATATATCAGCAACACCTACTACTCTAGGGGCACTTCTAGCACAACATGATAATTATAGCAGAGAGAGAGCCATCTACTATATCAGTAGAACCCTAGTTGGTTATGAGCTCAATTACACTCCTATGGAAAAAGCTTGTTTGGCAGTTGTTTTCTCAACTCAAAGGCTTTGCCACTACATGCTAAGTCATACCATCCAACTAGTCTCCAAGATTGACCCTCTCAAGTATATGCTCTCCAGAACAGCACTTACAGGCCGTTTGGCCAAATGGGTTATGCTCCTTAGCAAATTTGACATCCAGTATGTGGATAGAAAGGCAATCAAAGGGCAAGCTATAGCAGATCACCTAGCTGATGCACCTCTAGTAGATGCATATCCTTTGCTAACAGAATTCCCAAATGATCATATCTACCTAATTGAAGAATAGCCCCCATGGAAGCTTTATTTTGATGGCTCATACACATCTCATGGATCAGGGGCAAGAATATTATTAGTTACACCTCAGGGAGATTATATTCCAAAAGCCTTCAAGCTACAATTCCCTAGCACCAACAATATTGCAGAATATGAAGCTCTTGTAGCAGGATTAAAGATCATTGTAGAATGGAATATCACTAAGTTAGAAATCTTTGGCGATTCCCAGCTCATCATCAAACAAGTCTTAAATGAATATCAAACCAAAGATGAAAAGCTATTACCCTACAAAGAGCTAGTTGATCAGCTGACCCAGCATTTTACAAAGCTTCAGTTTACACAAGTGCCACGAATGCAGAACAAGGCAGCAAACGCCATGGCCACTATCGGCTCGCTCTTGGAAATTCCCCAAGAAGCTACACAGTATGAGTTTTTAGTCGAGCAGCTCCTCACACCTGCCTATGCGAATGAGGATTCAAACCGTGTTTGTATCTTGGTTGGTCCCCAATCCCCTTGGTACCATGAAATTCATGCTTACCTTAACGATGGTATCATATCCCCTCACCTCACACATACCCAATGCCAGAACCTCATCCGAAAATCATCCCGCTATGTTATCATAGCCAATACCCTATATCGTCGGGGTTATCACGATACTCTCTCTCGATGTTTAGATGAAAATGAGGCCACGATGGCATTAAAAAAAGTACATTCCAAAATTTGCAGTGCCCACACGAGTGGTATTGTCCTAGTATGACAAATCCTTAGAGCAGGCTACTATTGGCCTACCATTGAAGAAGACTCCTGTGACTTTGTCAGAAAGTGTCTCCCATGTCAGCAGCATGCAAATCTTGTGCATGCTCCAACACAAGATCTACAGCCTATTGCACCACCTTGGCCTTTCGCTTGTTGGGGCCTTGATCTAGTTGGAACTATCACCCCTCTCTCATCTGATGGACATAAATGGATAATAACAGCTACAGACTATTTCACTAAATGGGTGGAAGTAGTCCCCCTAGTCTCAGCTGCAGGAGTTCAGGTCTCCAAGTTCATCTTGTACCACATTGTTTGACACTTCGACATCCCATCCACCATCTTCACTGACCACGGAGGTAACTTTGAAAATCTCAACATGGAAGAATTATGCACTTCCCTCTGCATCCATCACCACTTTTCTAGCCCATATTTCCCACAAGGTAACAGCCAGGCAGAGGCAACTAACAAAATCCTCCTCAAAATCCTAAAGAAAGCTATCAATGATTCCGGCCGTGATTGGCACCTACAAATAAATCCAGCTCTATGGGCCTATCGAACTTCCTTCCATACATCCACAGGCACAACTCCATACTCCCTAGTCTATGGTGCCGAAGCGGTATTACCTATAGAAGTTGAACTTCCCTCACTACACATATCTTTGCGAGGGTAAATCTCAGATGAAGAATATAGAGTAGCTTGACTCACCCAGCTAGATCTCTTAGACGAGAAGAGACAACAAGCCTATGACCATCTCATAGTCTATCAAACTCATCTCAAAAGGAATTTCAACAAGAAGGTGCTCCCACAACACTTTCAGCTAGGTGACATGGTCCTCAAAGAAAATATGAAAGTCCAAGCACATCGAGAAAAGAAAGGCAAGTTTGAACCTACATGGCTTGGTCCCTATGTGGTTACTACCTCCTTTGGCTCCGGAGCCTATCAATTATCTACACCAGAAGGAGAACTCTTGAATGATCCCACTAACATCATTCATCTCAAGAAGTTCTATGCTTGAAGATCCTTGGTATACCCAACTTTTGAAAAATACAAAAAAATAGTAAAGAGAAATAAGCGTCCAATGGTGAAAACTTGGCAATTCAAGCACCTTAGATAGGTACCTTGGTGAAAACTTGGTAATTCAGGCACCTTGTGTACTAAAAACTAATCCATTATCTATCACTATCCTATCCCTCATCCATCCACCCACCATCCCATAAAACACCTGCTTGTTCCCTTGGTGTTCCAACCAAAAAATCCAAAGTCTAATGGAGCTTGTAAATACCTCCTGTATAGCTTGTAAATCTTGTATCATCCCTTGTATCATACCCTGTATATCTGAATCTTGTCCAAAGCTTGTACCATATTCCAGCTTGTAAATAATCTTGTATCCTAGCTTGTATCCTATCACATGCACACAAAGAATCCCATTTTCCTTAAGCTTTTCGCCAACCATCTACCTATCCACCTATCAACTATTATAGACATCCCATCCTTTAGAAACATTTCCATCTCACAAAAAACAAAACATGAACAAACTTGTACATTTGTAACATATCTTGGTTTGTCAACTTGTACATCCTCTTTAGCTTAGTACCATTGTATCTATCCAGCTTTTGTGTCAGTTCCTCCTTGATCAACATCTTGCACACATCGCACATCTTGGTTAGCTATTCCAATGCATCCTTTAGCTAGACTTCCTGTCACCAAAGTGTTATCCTTCTTAGTTCAACTTGCTAGATGCATCACTTATCCAAATCCACCAGCTTAGGTACTCTCTGATAAGTCCTTGCAGGATATAGCTTTCCTCATGTCTGATCTTGGTCCGTTAGTACTCGTCCTACCCATCTCGTTGGCAAACGGTTCTCTTTTAGATTTTCACTTTCTTTTGATTTGGGATCTTCCCTTTTGGGTCTTGAAATATCTTTTCCAAGCAATCTCCTTGTTCCCTCCTCAAGGTTGCCATGATCTTCCATATCATGGTATGTTGTGAATGGGGCAATTAGAGCGTAAGGTCTTGATCAGGTCTTTTGCTTGTTTTCTTTTTCTGCTAGTGGGTTACCTAGTGTCATTTCCATGCTGCTTCCTCTGGGATTCATGTGTGATACTGGGGCAATCCTTGTGTGTTTTTTTTGAGTCAGTTCGTTAGTCCTTTGGATGGTTGGTGAAAAGGCCTTGATGTTCTTGGTAACCTTGGCAATTAACCAATAGTCCTATAGCAAATCTAGTGCTCAACTACATGGTGGTACTTCTCTTTGAAGTATCCCCCCACTCAAAAAGCTTCAATGGATTCCCTTCATCTCCATTATCCCCCATCCATATCCAGCACCTACCCCAGCATATGCATCAGTATCTCTTTGGATCACTCCTCACACTTAGCTTTAAGGATCCACAATCCTAGTCTTAGGGATCCACCAATCAAATCAACCCACCAAGCCTCATTTTTTGAGATCCACAATCCTAGTCCTAGGGATCTCCGAAACCCATCTTCCACCAATCTGACTCTTTGAAATCCTATTGCATCAGCTTTATCATCCCATCATCCCTCCCCTCCTCCATGGATTCCTTTTATAGTGCTCCACTCCTCCATCCTCCTCCCACAATCCTGGAAAGTCTTAAGCTTTCTTTACTGTTGTGCCTTTGATTTCCCTTTATCATTCTCCCATAGTGAGAGTTTGAGCTAATTCAGCCCCTTCTCTTTTCCAATCTGTGTCTTAGCTCATCTCAATTTCTTGTACCTTTCAAGAAGTCGTCGAGCCTCATTTCTCTCCCCGCCACCTTCTTGAGGGGGCATCATCTAAGTCTAGTCTCTTCTCTTCTTATCCGAGACTGGGGCAACCTTGTTGCTAAAACATCTTCCTCGTGTCGTCTTCATTCGAACTTCTTTGAAATAGTGTTGTCTCAACACTATGTCAAAGAGGAGCAAAATGTAGACACCTAAATTTGATTACACCGCTTTAGTAATCCTATTTAGTTATCTCTAAAGGCATCATTAATTAAATTCTTATTTAATTAATCTTTTGCCATCCCTAGCTGATTAATTTAATTAATCATCTATAGTCCTAATTGATAAATCAAATAAACCTATTATTTATCAATTAAATCCTATTCTTCTATCTAATTCCAAAAATCCCCATTTATTAAATAAATCTATTTGATAAATAAAATCCTCAAATTCAAAAACCCCTAACCTATCTCTAATCCTCCATTTAGCGTAATCCACCCCATCCACCCATACTAACCAAGCTTAGCCACTAACTCGCCCACCCTCATTAATGCCATCACATCTCTAACATTCCTAATCTAATCCTAAACCCAAGCCTAATCCACCCCTTAATGTTGTCACATTCCCTAAACAAGTTTAAGACTTTCCTAAACCAAATCAAAGTCCCCCCTCAAAAATCCCAACCACCAAGTCATGAGTGCTCTTACAAACCATAAAAAACTCTTACAAGCCCACTCATGACTCTTACATCCATCTTCCACACTCTTCCCTCTTCCACACTCATTCCTCTTACATCTCTCTTACATACTCAACCCCACTCATCATGCCTTTAACCAACCCTTTACCCTACCCTCTCACACTCATCCTCCTTGTGACAAGTGTCACCTTCCCATTGGTGCTAAACAAGCACAATCCATGTGCTCCCCTTTGAGTGCATCTTAGCCCTCCTTAACCATCTCCCCATCCTTGCATCTAAACCCTCCATCCCTCAAGCCCTTAGCCTATAAATTGAATCTCATCCCAAGCCATTTCAATCAACAATCTTTGAGCTAAAGTTACCATGCTATTTTGAGAACCAAAGCCATCAATCTTACCCTTATAATGCCAAATTGAGAGCTCAAAAAGCTACCAATTTTCTATTATCCATCTCCACATTGAAGCAACTTTGAGCATTTGAGCATACATCCACATCAAAAGACACATCTACAAAATCAAGGAAGCATGGAGTGTTTCCTTTTTTGGGTTTGCATTTCTTGTTTGCTTTCTTTGTCTAAGCTTATATGTGAATTTAGTTTTAGTTTGTGAATGTTTCTCTTATTGCTAATGTTCCTTGCACACTAAAATCTTGTTCTACAATGACTAGAGATAAAATTAAGTTCATTACTTTAAATTATTATGTGGTAATGATGCGCCCTATCTGATAAAAGAAAAAGGTTCTATCAAACTCATAGAAAACATTTTATGTGAAAATACTTATTATGTTGAAGGAATTAACTATAATTTGTCGAGTGTGTCCCAACTAAATAGTTAAGGTTGTAAGGTTGAGTTTGAAAACAAGATTGCTAAGATATAAACTAATTGGAAAAGGTTATCAAACAAGAGGTAACCTATTCTATCTTGACAAAGGAATCAAAAGACAAACATTTGCTCCTAGGACCCCTCCACAAAATGGAATTTTTGAAAGGAGGAATAGATCTACAATGGACTATGCAAGGACACTCATGATGGATAATAATGTTGCTTTTAAATATTGGAGAGAAGTTGTAAGTATAGTTGTCCATACCTTGAACCATGTGCAAGTTAAGAAAGGTACTCATTCAACACCTTTTGAACTATGGTATGGATACTCACCAAATATAATTATCTTAAGATATTTGGAAGCAAGTGTTATATTTTCAAGGACTTTAGAAATGGTAAGTTAGATGCAAAAAGTGAAAAAGTTATATTCCTTGGCTATTCCACAAGAAGTAAAGCTTATAAGTGTTTAAATACTAGCACTAACAAAATTGTGGAAAGTGAAAATGTGAAATTTGATGAGTATACAGAAGTACATAACGCTGAACCTATGAAGGAACCAAAGGAATAAAAATCATTTGTATATTTTTATGAAGGTATGTCTATTGATTAAGATGTTGTAAATCAAGTTGCAAATCAACATCAAGTTTCAATGACTGCTAAGTCACATAATATGAATGTCGAGTTGAATTTAGGAACCGAGCTACATTCAAGTGTCTAGTTATAGAATAAAGTTGAGACACATTTTGAGTCTAATATTAGTGTACATGAAAGAGATTTTGAACTACCTAATAGAGATGTACATAGTGATTCAAAAGTTGAGAGATCGAATGAGGAAAATAGAGTAGAACCAAGATTGTCAAACCAAGTATGTCAAGAGACATCACCCTGCTACAAAAATTATTAGAGATAAAGATGCTAGACTAATGACAAGGAAAAATTTGAGAAATGATACATGTTTAATTAGCATGAAATAACCTATAATAGTGAAAGATGCCTTAGAATATGTGGACTAGAGTAAAGCCATGAAAGAAGAGATTGAACAAATTGAGAAAAATAAGACATGGACTCTAGTTCCTAGGCCAGAAGATAATAATGTGATTGGCACCAAGTGGGTGTATAGAAACAAGTTAGATGAAAATGGTGAAATCACAAGGAACAAGGCAAGATTATTTTGTAAAGTATATGCACAAGAAGAAGGGATAAACTATGGAAAAACATTCACTCCTATTGCAAGATTGGAAGGAGTAAGAACTCTTCTTTCTTACTCTATATGCGAAGGTTTCAAAGTTTATCAAATAGATGTTAAGTTTGCATTTCTGAATGGTATATTGGAGGAAGAGATTTATATAGAACAACCAGAAGGATTTTTTGATGCTAACAACAAAAACATGGTATTTAGACTACACAAAGCCTTATATGGTTTGAAGCAAGCACCAAGAGCATAGTGTGAAAGACTTCATAATTATCTTGTGAAGATTGGATTTGAGAGCACTGATGATAACAACAATTTGTACTTGAAGACAAAGAAAGGCAAAGGTATTTTACTATCTAAAATTTTTGTTGATAATATCATTTTTGGAGGTCAAGATACTTTATGTAAGGATTTTGCAAATGAAATGAAGAAATAATTTGAATTTTCTATGTTTGGAGAGATTAAGGTCTTTTTGGGTTAGCGAGTACATCAGATGAAATATGGTATAAACATTACTAAGTCAAAATATGTAAAGGAGATATTAAAAAAATTTGGATTGGAAAATTCTAGGCCAGTAAGCACACCTATGGTGATAGGACATAAATTGTCAAAGAATGATGATTCAACTAAGGTAAATCAAACATTGTACAAATCTATGATTGGAAAATTACAATATGTAGTACACAACAGACCTGATATTACATTATCTATTGGGATAATTATAGGATTCTTTGCTAATCCTAGGGCGAACCATTTGATGTTTGTTAAGAGAATAACGAGATATCTGAAAGGAATAGAAGACTATGGTCTATACTATAAGAAAAATGAGAAATTTAAATTAAGAGCCCACACTAATGTTGATTGGGCTAGAAATATTAATGATAGAAAGAGCACTAGTGGAGGAGCATTTTTCTTAGGAAAAAGGTTGGTTACATGGACTAGTAAGAAATAAAACTACATATCTCAATCTATTGTTGAAGTTAATGTTGAGATCTGATTGAAGAAGACTAACAAAGAGGGAGATTGTTGAGATCAAATTGAAGAAGACTATCACTAGTACATTTGGGCTCATTTCGACCTTTATTAGTCAAAAGTTTAACCCAATTTTTTACCAAACTTCAACCAAATTCGACCAACACATTGGTCGAAAATTTTGACAAATACGTTGGTCAAAAACTTTTGAAATTGCCAGCACATTTTTTGCCAAGCATTGGTCAAAATTTTGACCAATGCTTGGTAGAAAACTACTGGTCATTGGTTGAAATTTTGACCAATGCTTGGTAGAAAATTGTTAGGCATTGGTCAAAATTTTGACCAATGCTTGGTAGAAAACTACTTGCATTGGTCAAAATTTCAACCAATGCTTGGTAGAAAACTGTTAGGCATTGGTTGAAATTTTGACCAATGCTTGGTAGAAAACTACTGGCATTGGTCAAAATTTTGACCAATGCTTGATAGAAAACTGTTAGGCATTGGTTGAAATTTTGACCAATGCTTGGTAGAAAACTACTAGCATTAGTCAAAATTTTGACCAATGCTTGGTCAAATTTTTTTTGAGGCTCACAGTTATTGAGGTCCACTTCAGCAATGGCCCTTCTTTTGAAATTGTTGTCTAAAACCTTTCTAATGAGATGATGTGTTATGAGCTCTTCATCAGTGGGATGGAATGTGAATTCAGTGGGAGGCGAATGTGAATCCACCATATCACATCTCTAAGTGACCTCACTAAGTCAGCTCACCAACTTGCCCCACCAAGTTGCCACTTTAAGCTCACTCACCATGTTAGATCGTCAATCCGGCTCCCTTAGTTAGCTCACCAAGCTGACAATTGAAGTATGTTCACCAAGTCAACTCTCTAAGTTCACTCATCAAGTTTTCCCCCTAGGACAACTCTCCAAGTTAGCTCACCAAGTCACCCCCACTTGCCCTACCAACTCACCACTTTAAGTTGACTCACCATGTCAGCTCACCAGGTTGACTCCCCTAGTCAGCTCACCAAGCCGATAATTCAAGTATGCTCACCAAGTTGATTCTTTATGTTCGCTCACCAAGTCTGCCCCCTAGGTCAGCTCACCAAGTCACCCCCACCCAGTCACCTCAACGAATTAACTCTTTAAGTCAGCTCACCAAGTCAGCTCACCCAGTGGTTTTAGTACCTTGCCTCGGCAAGTTGGCTCATTATGTGTGCTTGCCAAGTTGCCCCACTGAGTTGCTTCTCTAAGCCCACTCACCATGTCAGCTCACTTGGTCAGCTCACCAAATCAATTGTTCAAGTACACTCACCAGGTGGGCTCGCCAAGTCACCCCACCAAGTCATGTCACCAAGTCAATTGTTCAAGTACGCTCACCAAGTTGACTTTGAGTTTGCTCATCAAGTCACCCCACCAAAGTGTCTCATCAAGGTTAGTCTTTGAGTCTGCTCACCAAGTCAGCTCTCCAAGTTGCCTCTCCAAGTGGCCTCGCTAAATTGGCTCACTAACTTTCCCCAACAAGTTTCCACTTTAAGCCCACTCACCATGTCAGATTGCTAGGCCGGCTCCCCAAGTGAACTTGCCAACCTGACAATTCAAGTACGCTCACCAAGTTGACTCTTTAAGTTTTCTCACCAAGTTGATTTTTAACAAATAGAGAAACAAACAATCAGTATCCCTCAATTGGTAAGCATTTAATCTTGGTGAATTGTTGCTACCTGACATGTGGCTCTTGGTCCTAGCTTTAAGAATGATACAAATAATTTTGGGTGTGCCTGGCAATCAAACATCAATGGTGTTAATAGCCTCAATGGAAGCAAGGTGTTGTCGACCCAAAATCTAATAAAGAGTAAAAATCAAGCTCGTGATTATTTCTTAGCTCATTTGTATCAAACTCCTCTTACATTGTCTTATAATTTAGACTATGAGTATGTTGATACAAGGTTGCACTATAGGATTTGGTTTCTCACCTTGTAGAAATTGATTCAGGTATTACTGCTAGACTAATTCCAATTCTACATAATGTAAAACATTACATAACAAGTCTAGTATAAAAGTGCACAAAATTCTAAGTGGTGATGAACTGACTTGTAGGAGAGTTCTTCCTGACCATATCATGACATCAAGGCTAAATGTATTAAGGCAACACTAACAAAGAAGTAAGAGTCACAAACTTCTATATAAATCCTACCATTCACACAAAATCAAGCTAACAAATCTTGGACAACACTTTACAATTTTCAGTGGTCACCAACTAAGGCTGGGCTCACAAAAACAAATATCCTCGACTGCATTAGACATATTATTCTGATTGCAAATTAAATTTAATGGTCATCAATTGAAAATGTTTCAACCATGTTACATGGTAATTAAGAAATATCACAAAGGAACAGTTAATGTTTGTCAAATTTATCAGTACGCTAATCAGTAAATCTCTGAATCTATTTTTCTGCCACTATCATTTGTATGACATTAACCCTAATATAGGCATACCAAGTTGTATAGAGTAGCATGTGTCCACTGCAGAGCAAACAGGGCATTAATCCTTGGTATGAAATAAAGTAATAATCGTGAGAAATTACAACATTCCAAAAATAAAGATCAAAATATACATCATATATCCAAAATAATTGATATCATAAAAATCCTAAATCTCTTTGTTCATAAATTGTTGAGCATAATACAATAACACTAAGCAAATATCCACTACAGACTGTTGAGCATAAATTGTTAAGCATAATATAGTAACACTAAGCCAATGAAGTTTGATTATTCTTGTACTTGCTAAAAAGACAAGGTTGAGATATACCCTATTGGTGAGAAAGTAGAAAGAAGTGCACACACTATAGTTGACCACTACAACAGCTCTACTAGAATTATGATCAAGCTGCCAAGAATCATAAGAGCTCCAGACACACTTAATGCTCTCCTAACCTGTATAAGTTAGTCATAACCAATTCATACCATTGTTAACACAATCAATTTGAAGTCATATAACATCTAAAATATCGCTAAAATTAATTAATTATCCAAAAAATTATTTTTATTCACATTGTTTTTCCAATGCATAAACATCTGAAAGACATAAGAAAAGGGTGATTATTACAGCATACCTTTTTAAACATGGTGCTTAGTGAAAGTTTCATGGTACTTAGAGATAGTGAGTAAATGTAAACAAGTAAGAAAATCAATTTTGTGTCTGATATAGCAAAAAGTCTAGTGAATTTGGCTGACAAAACCTATCAATAATAGTGCTAGTGAATTCCTGAAAAGATGTTATGATAATAGAAATGCATACAAAGGACACATGTCAACTAAATGACAACCATCAATTTTTTAATACAATTATTATCATCTATGAAATATTTTATCAGCATACATATTTCAATCACTAGCACTTTGAGTCAATTAAATAATAATATAAACTCTATCACACAAATAGAACTATTTAAAAAAATCAATAACTTGATGGTACAATAATGATTTATAAGGTTGAGGAGATTCTCTCAAATGAAATTTCAATTGCTTGATGTATTATAAGCTGCAAAGTAGTAATTGCCTTTAGTATGATAGGAGAATCTTAGCACCAAAAGGAATGCAAATTCAAATCAATTGTCATAGTTTAGCTTCAAACAAACCAAAACTAGTTAATAGAAATGTTGAAAGTATAAGTACCTCTCTTTGATGATTCTTTCACAACTCTTATCAAGTTTGAAGCAAACCAAAAAAATATAATTATATGGTATCCATGATTACAAAGAGGAATATTTCTACAGAATCTACCCATGCTTGTTCCTTCACATTATTATATCGGATTGGCAACATTTCAAAATATGTTATGATCAATTGTAATTGTAGTGAGGACAACAAACTTCTTCTGTACTAAAAGAAAATGCCACCATCTCAGTTCTACAGTAATAAAACAAGATAATGAAGATTTTTCCAAGGTGAACATGTTAGATATATTTGTGGGCATCACCTCCTCCAAATTTGTTGCATTGTGGTGGTTACTAGACCAAAAAAAATCTAAAATGTGAGTACTCCATTGTTCCTAAACAAAAGAGCCACAAGCTGAGGCCACCATCTAGTAAATGATGGTTAATAAAAACTTTATCTCCTCAGTCAACATGCACTAAATTGTTTATAGTATCTAATATTTTAATAAGGATGTTGCATTTTTCCAAGTACATCTGCAGGATCAAAACAAGGTTGCTACACAAAATGGGTAACTATCCTAACTTTATGGTAAGCTCTGTGAAGTGAAAAATGAATAAACAATCTTTTGACATTTATCTGCAAAGCTCTCCTACCTCTTTCATCCTCTTGGTTCCCATTTATGCTAGTCATTAGTTCCCTGGGCTTCCATTTTGGGTTTCGGGGTTCTCTTTTGTTTTGATGCTTTCACTTATGTCTTTTCCCACTTTTATTTGAATCTTTTGTTTTGTTCTTTTTTTTATTGATACTCCATTAAGGCACCTAAATGTACCCATCCTTTAATTCCCATCAGTAACAGGGCTTTTAGTGGAGCTCCTAAGGCCCCCATGGCTAAGAGTGCATTGAGTGCTATAATTGGTAGAGAAGAAAGTTAATCTTTCCACGATATTTTATCAGAGGATGTGGCGGTGATTGTTCCATGGTCAGAAAAGGTTCAATTTTAGAGAGGATGAAAGGCTTGATGAAGGTAAATAAGCTAAAGAAGATGTTAAGCCCCTTTCTTCTGGCCCTAAATCCCTTGTGGTTGTTCTAAGTTCTAATATGGTCTCTGTGTTAGACAGAGAATAGGATAAATTAAAGAATGTGGCTAACCATTTTTGTTGCTTTAGACTATAGCAAGCTCCCTACAAGAAAGATTCTAGATGAAAGGATTGCTGATGTATGGGGCAAGAGATTTCATTTTCATGTTACATTTTGTACAGTGGTTTTACAAAGGGTTATTACTTATGTCCTTTAAAATTTATGAAATGCAAAATAGGCTACAAAAAGAAATTTTAGAATGTTTAAAGCTCTAATTATAGGGCTCTTGCTTGGCCAAAAATATGCTAATCAATGAGAGTTTGACCTCTCCTCAACTTTGATCTTTTCTGCCACAACTTGTATCCTTGATAGGTAAAGTTCATAAAATGAAAGATCCAAGAATGACTCTCCTTCATATGAATGCCAAATTACTAGTTTCTCAAAGCCTAAGATAAATATCCCTCAAGAAATTGAGGTTGAATTACATGAAAATCTATTTACTTGTTGTTTAGAAGTTTTGGGAGGCTTGAATGTAGGTAACCCTAAGTTCTATCCACAAACGTTTGATGCTAACCCTTAACAGCCTAAGAATGAAGGATTAAAAACTAGTAGTCTTTATACAGATGGGGTTGCTGATACTATGGTTAGGGTTACAATTGACCTCCCAAAAGAAGTTGAACAAGTTGATATATATCTATTTCTAAAACTGATCCTGCAAAAGATTGTCATATAAGTGTTAATAAAGTTAACAACCTGTAACTTGTGCCTAATTCAAATACAACCAACAATTGATCAAAGAGAAGATAAAAAAAAGGCCTCCAAAAAATAGATCTGAAGGCATAAAAATTTGGGAAAATTAATTGGAAGAAACCAAGATCATAGGGTGTCATGTCCCCTATTAGGTTATACATATTTTTTTTCATATTTAAATTGAATTCTTACATTATCTATCATAGGATACAATCATTTCAATTTAAGGTATTCATAAACAAAATAAGTTTAATCAAGATAAATTATCTATTAATTTCCACATATCCACTTGTATAACTATTTAGCTTAAGGATATTATGCATGCAAATGACATTAAGAAATATACTGAAAATAGGCTGAATTGAATTGTTGTTGTTCTTCAGAGAGATCCACACTTCTTTCCAATATATTCTTCAATATCCACAATTCCAAATCTTCAGTTATAAAGTACAAGTCTTAAGATTCTAGAATGCTTCAACAAAACATGAAGCTAAATAGATACATTAACCCTATCAAAGTCCATGCCAGACATTCTAGAAGTCTTAATTATTTTAGAAATCACTTATCAAAACAAATCCAAAATCATATCAACAACTCTAATACTAATATTTGCAATACACCCAATGTTCAACCTACAATTTTATGTACTAAAAAGAACTTAATTCACGCACAATTTAAGCACTAAAAAGAACTTAATATGCCTAGAATAGATGTATACTAACTTAACCAACAAATGACATAGAATCAAACTCATTTAGTGCCCTCTGAAAACATAATGAATGAATTTGATTTGTGATAACATAGAAGCATACACTCCAATATCAATAGTCCCAAAATAATTCAATTCAAGTATAAAGTACGTATAGATCTAAGGTTCTAAAAGACATAAAATATAAAAATGCAAAGCTAGAAAGGAACATTAACCAGATCAAAGAACAGGACAAGAGTTCTACAAGCCACAAAATTAATAATTCATTAATAACCAAACACACCACTGCTTGCTCCTAACTGATTACTTTCCAATGAATAATATTATAGATTATCAGATATTGTAGTGTGGCTATAAGAAATAAATATCAATTGCATATTTCCATTGCAAATCAAAGATAGCATAATCAATCACTGCAAGTGATAGAATTCATCTTTCACATTGCATAGATCCATTGCATGTCAGACATTTCAATTGCCATATAAAACATATTGTATGCATCATAATCATATATCAGACATTATAGTATCAAATAGCTATGTTGTCCTTTATGTATCAAATAGCATATAAGATGGCATATTGTGCATGGAAGCAGCCAAATAACACTATCCAATTTGGAGCCTATTTCAAATTATCCCTGAATATTAAGAGAGGAGTGTATTAGTAGCCAACATTACACTTGTTCTATAAAATCTCAAGTGTGAGAAATTAGGCACACCCAATGATGACATAAAACAACCATCATCAAGATCTCATACTGATGTGAATAAAAAATGGTAAAAGACTCTAATGACACATGCTGAGAACATTTATACCAGACAAAAGAAATAGATCTTAAAGTATTACCTTGAAGTCAATGGGTGAGTAAATGAAATCACATGTTCCCTAATTATGTTCATCTATAGAAGCTAACAACATCTTCAATTTGTACTTGTAGATAAGTTAGATTCTCCAAGGGTTACTTCCAAAAAACCTATAAAATCTACTTTCTAATAGTTGTGACATTAATATGATTTACTTACTAGGAATGTTCTCGATCGTTAAATTTGTCCTCGTATCTTTCCCATGCAATATGCTTTCTGTGCCAAGTTGATATTGATTCATATTGTCAATTTGGTTGACATTGTTATTAGTCCTATAGTTCCTTACATGATCATTTCCATTTTTAATGATCTAGGTAAATACATTAGTGAGCCATTACTAGGAAATAGGTGGCATATTTTCAGAGAAGGTATTGCTCTCAAGTTTAGAGAAGAAACACTGGGATCTACAACATTTTTGGCATCCATCTAAGACATGAGGGTGTAAGCACCAAGTTGTAGAGGATGCAAAACATGTGTACCAAATAATCCAACAGTTTCAAGTGACCTAGGATGGAAAAGAGAAGTATCTTGAGAACCTCCAATATATCCATGTCATTTTTCTAGTAATGAAATTCAATAATAGGAGCTAAAAAAACATGATGATAATATTAGGGTAATACTGCATTTATTAGATGACCCTGATTACCTAGAAAACCATGTGTTTTTTGCCTTACATGCAATCTAGGTGTAAATGAAGCTAAAGCTAACCACACAATTGGACTGTGTAGATGATGATGGTAAGAATTAGAGTCCGCAAAATAAATCAATGACTAGGTAAAAGACTATTTCCACTTGGGCTTGAATGTGCATCTAGAAAATAATCATTTGCCACTACAAAATTTGCCAGCAGATTATCAAACTAATCAAAATTTACAAGAAATGAAGCAAATGAGAGAGCCTCTATTTTAACTGAAAATTGTATTTGAGTGAACAAGCTAGTTATTCAAGGATGTAATCACCATCGTTGCTATGATCAAAAGGCATGATATTTATATTATTTGAAGTAACTTTGTATAGATGCCTACCTTCAATTGTTCAGGTCTTAATGCCATGCATGTTGTCACTATGGAGACTAAATTTGCTAGACTATATGTTAGACTAAGAATGGTTTTGACACTTGAGTTCCAACACACTTAACCACTTTCTACATTAAAGCCAAGTACACTATGTATGTCGAGCCATAGGTTGTACCAAGTTAGGAAAACCATTAGGTGCCGAGTGATCTTCAGGTGCCAAGCAGCCTTCAGGTGCCGAGTGAAGATCAAGTGCCAAGTATGATATAAGTGTCGAGAAATATTTAGGTGTCGAGTCATAAACAATGCCGAGCAAGATAGAAATGATACAGGAGCTGAGTTACAGAAGGTTCTAAGTATTAGGAAGCAGTAAGTGTCGAGTAACTCAGAATCAGCATATGAGTTTGTAACTTCACAAACTCAGATGTAAACCATTTTCATGGCCGACATATGATGAATCTCGAAGGATTTAAGTGATAAGATCAAATCATTTAAATTTCCTATGCAATCTACATGCAGCCAATAAGAAAAATGGAGAAGGCATGCAACCAATGATAGAAGTATAAGGAATGAGTGGAAACGGAGATTCAATATGGATCGTAGATCCACATCTAACCCTAAGTCTTTGAATGTCTTTATAAGGAAGACTAAGTCTCATTGTATGGAGAAGGATGAAGGTGTGGAAGGAAAACTATTTTCAGAGTGAAGTATAAAGAGACTTAGAGGAAGAGATCAGCAGGAAAATATTCAATTAATTAGAACAAAAGTAGGGGATACAAATGAATATCAGATCTCAGAGGATCAAGATCAGAAGAAATCAGATCAAGTGTCTGTATTCAGCAATTAAGGATTGTAAGCTATTAGGTTTATTATACCTGATACTCTTTAGCCATTGTATTAGAAAGGAAATCCTATGATGATAGGTTAGCTTAACAGCTATTTTGTAGATCCTTTAAATAGGTGATTAAATCCTTTGACAGGGTAGCACTTCATGTAAAGTGTTTGTAAATCTTGTAACCAGGTCACTGTTGATACAGTGTAAAGCCTTTAACAAGGAAGGCCTTTAACAGGGCAGACCATCAAAAGTGGTTAAACATTATTGCTGCAGTAATTTTTGTGGGTATCATCCCCACCCCAATTTTACCTTCTTATTCCTAGAGGGTTTCTGGGTTACCAAAATCTCAAGTGTTACATGGTGATGCATACTTGTTTCTCATGATTGCTTAATGTTTGTATGCATGCATGTTCATATCAAAGATATGTTATTAAGGATTTAAAATAGGTCAAAAGCTAATACTTCTTATTCACCCCCCCCCCCCCCCCCCCCCTCTTCAAAGCATTCTTTCCAATAAGATATTACAACAATTGGTATCACAACACAAGTTCTCTCAAGAAGGAGCCTAACAGCTTGGAGGAAAAGATCTAAAGGTGGAAGTTTTCAAACTTGGAAAGATCATTGAGAACCAAGTGATAGATGTGCATCTCGCTCTACAAAAAGTGGAGGAAGCTAGAGTGGAATTAAGAAAATCTTTGAAAAGAAGAAAGGAGATAGTGATAGCTGAAAATGATATACACTACAAGGAGATTGATACCACACAGGTGTTTTCCAATGGAGACACTAAAGAATTTGATGCAGCAATAGCAAAATTTATGGAGAAAAACAAAGTTCAAGTAGAAGAGATAAGATCTCTCAAGATGGAACATGAATCACAGGCCATAATGTTATGTAAAATCACTAAACAAAAGAAAAGAGCAGTTGAGGATAGAGTCATGATGGAAGATGACAAAAGGAATCTTGCAAATAGACTGGAAGAAAAATGTACTGAATTAACAAGGATCTCAAACATGCAGATGGATACACTTGCCCAAATAATGAACCTTCATCATGAACTTAATATGAAAGATATGGAGATCTCTACTTTGAGGATGCAGAATGAACAACTGCAGAATGAATTGAACAGAGAAAAAGAAATGGCAGAGAATCTTAACAAGTCAAGTGAAGCCATAAAGTACTTTGAATAGCTACTGAAATCCCCAAAATCTGCCCATGATACATCAGGACTTGGATACAACAACACTAAAGTAGGTGAATCATCAAAGAGTGTTGAGCAAAGAAGTGACAAAAGTAAGAATTCTAAACCCATTTGTCATTACTATAATAAAAAGGGACATACTGCTAATGTTTGCAGGAGTAGAAGGATCAATCAACCAAACACATCCAAAAACAAGAGTTACTGTCACAAATGCAACATGTAAAGACATATGACACAAGATTGCAGATCCAAAGTCCCAAGGATACAAAGATTCAATGGACAGTGTCATAATTGCAAGAAATATGGACATAGGGCATTTGAATGTAGATCAAAGCCTATGTGGACAACAAATCAACCAGCAAAAGAGAATGAAGGTCACTATCATTAGGATTATAACACCAGGTACAGTTGTCACTATTGTAAAGAGTATGGAAATATACCCCAGAATTGCATAAGAACACATTTCAAGGGTAACTATAAAAGATGGTTGAACTAGACTACTTGCTTCAGTTGCTTGAAAACTGGACATGTCAGTAGAAATTGTCCAACAAAGACCAAGGCACCCAAGACTGAAGCAAATAAGGGTAAAGAAAAGATTGATGTGGAACACATAAGAACAAACATGAAGAAGACATGGCAGAAAAAGGATGGATCAAGTAAATCCTATGAAAGGGTCACTTCACCCATGAGGTCAAGTGATCATTTCTCATCTAACTAATCACAAGATAAGCCTATAGGGCTGATACATAAGGAAGTATCAAACATCAGCCCTAAACCATGAAGAAGCACTGCAAAGTATAAATTTGCATGAGAAAAGATGCTAAGACTAAACTTGAAAGATGATGTCAAGTTTTCTTTGGATGCCAAGTGAAAGTGCTTTGGATGCCGACTTATTAACAAAATAAGTAGATGCCGAGTAAGTATAACTGCCAAGTGGATGCCGAGTTGAAAAACATTTGGAAGCTGAGTGATAGGTGCAAGTACTAAAATGCATTTAATGCAAAGTTTCTTCTATCACTTAAAAGTAAAAATCAATTCATTTTTGAGACATTCAAATGAAGAGTGATTACCTTGAGCACAACTAAGCGATTTTCAAGCATTCAACCATCGATTCAGCATCTACTCAAGCGACCTAAGCATTTATCCAGGTATTTTCCTCAGGTGCCAAGTTTTACAGTTTGTAAAGTTTTCTTTAATCATTAAACCCTAGTTCAGATATAAATGGCATCTAGTTCTAAGATGACCCAAGGGATAGCGAGCCATGAGATTCAACTTGTCGGAAATGACATTAAGCAACCTGAGTTTAGACCTATACCAAAAGTTGCATACAAAAATGATCTCGTTGGTGCCCTATCTGCCATCCTTGAAAATGTCGTTATGGTTCAGGATGTGAAAAAGTGCTATAATTATAAAATAGGAGCCATAGGAGATTTGGAAATCTTTAATGCCTATGACAAACTCTATGAAAATGGTATCCTGAAAGATGAGTTTTCTGTTATAGAAAAAAAGGGTTTAACCAAAGCCCTAGTTATCCCAATTGTATTCAAAAATGAGTGGATACGTATAATACTCAGTAGAATCCATGATGGATCATTCTGGTTAGAACAAGGACCAGTCAAAATTACTAAGAAAATGGTTCATAAGGTTACAGGTTTTCCAACCGTAGATCGGCCAAAGACATTAAGAAGTAAAAAGAAGGAGACAATTGAGAAGAACACAGGTGCAAAATGGAACAATAGAGACATGACTATAGACACCATAACTGAGCTCCTTCTAGACTTTTCTATAAGGATCATATCACATAAGTTTTACCAATCCAGCAAGTTAAATAGTGTACCCTGCATAGCAGTGGATTTGGCATATAAGCTTGTAAAGAAAGACACACCTATGACCTTGCAGAGCTCTTGTTGCAACAGATCAATGAAAATCTTGGAGCTATTAGAAAGTCCAAGGGAGCATAGTGTAAATTTGGTTTAGTGTTAGTTTGTATGTTCTTCTATGCAATGAAGGAATTCCCTTCATTTGGAAAAATTAACTGGAGTCAGAATAGAACCATTGTTGATCAAATTAATGATTTCATTACACAAATGGGAGATAGCTTTGATGATCAAATGTCTATCTATTTTGAGGATTTCAAAAATGCAATGAAGAAAAGAATGAGAATACTAGTTTCACTGGTAGAAAAGCATGTAAATGACGTATGTTCTCTTGTTTATATTGATTATACTTACATTCAAGCAATCCTTCCAAGAACAAGATGGCTTAGACCATTGGGATATGAGCTTGATGTTGACCAAGCTTCTGCAGCCATCACAGCATTACTTACAGAGGAAATCGACAAATCTACCAAGGCATTTGGAATATTTGACACTGTCAAATCAAGAGTTGTTATAGAACTCAAGATAGCCACTGCAGTCAAGAAGAAGGACAAGCTAGTAAAGCAGATAAAGAAGAAATTTGGTGTTGAATAATCTAGTGCAGCAGGTGAAGTAGAATAGATTAGTGAAGGAGAAGAAGAAGGTGAGCCAGAACAAGAGCCACTTGAAGAGAAAGATGAGAGTGTCGAGGAAGCAAAAACCAAGAAGGCACCCATCAAAGGCAAAGTCATCAAAAGAAAGACAAAGACACCTCTTGCTTCTCAGCCTTCACTAAAGAAAGCTGCCATGCAAATGCCCAAGAAGCCAACAACCAGAGCTACAACAAGGGCCTCTACCCAAAAAGCTAAAGAGGAAGCCAAAAAGAAGAAGAACACAAAGGTACAAGAAGAGCCAAAGAAAAGGAAAAGATATGTGGCCCAACCTAATACTGATGAAGAAGATCAGACTGAAAGGGTAAGTCATCCTCCTAAATCTTCAGTTGATATATTATGTCAGAAGATTAGGAATGGAGATTTAAGTGAAATGAAAAAGATTGATTTCAATAAGGTCAGTAAAGAGGAACAAAATAGCATAGAAGAATCATTCTATTCATTAATGGCATAGTTCAAGTATACACCTCTTGAACTAGATGGACAATTACCAAACGAATTGTCTAAAACTATAGAAGACAGATCGCATTTCTATCTAATGATGGAGAAAGAGATGAGGGAATCAACCCTAGCAAACCTACTTCTTGATTTAACAAAATAATAGGTAACTTAAGCAGTCAAAAGGCATAGTAAAAGGTTTACACCTAAATATAGGGCATTCTCCATCCTGCAAAACAAAATTGAAGAAGTTGTACAGAGAACTACAAGAGTTTGGAAAAACTTGTACAAGACAACTGAAGATGTCCTTGAAGAGGTATACAAAGAGGAAGCTACTACTAAACTTGAAGAAAGAAGGAAGAGGAGAGAAGAGAAAAAGGTTGAAGAAGAGGAAAACAAGAAAGAAAGAGAGGAGGAAGGAAAAGATGAAGACAAAGGTACTAATGAACAATAAAGTGTGCAAGACACACAACTTTCACCTCCTAGCCCGCCTCACTTTACTACCACACCTGTAGAGATCATAAAGATTAAAGATGTTGTTGACACCACATGTCAAAACATCAATCCATTAACTGTAGAGGATCTTACTAAGACCCTTGACCAAACAAATCTACAAGCACAATTATGTACAAGTCCTATATTGGTCAGTGTGGATAATCTTCAAAAGTTAGTAGACAAACTCAAAGAAGCCAAGGTGTCACCATAAGAACCACCTCAAACCATTCAAGCTACTAGGCTTACATTTCCACCACCTCCATCACCACCAAGAATAGCCACTCAAGTTCATCAGGAGCTTAGTGCAACAATAGAGGTAGTCATAGGGATAACAATTCAAACAGCAAGTACACCTCCAACAGTAGTGACACAAGAAGAAGCCAAGCAAGAAGAAGAGGACAAAGAAGAAACACAAGATAAAGAGGAGTCCGCAATACAAACTTTAGTTGAATTACCAAAAATAGGAACTCCCACCAAACCCAGCCATAAGTTGAATACTAAAACAATGACCTTACATGTCAGTACACCAAGTTCAAGTTCTACTAGGGTAGCCAGGACCATTCATTATGGAATTCTTGAGCTTGATGAAGAAATTAAAATACCCTATTATGATTCAAGCACTCTAAATGAGGAAAAGATGAATGAAATACAGAGTGCATTGGATAAGAGAAGGAGGCAAGAGGCAATGAGGAAAGACTACAAATACAAGTAGGCAATGAATGAGATAAAAGATATATTCATGGATGTTTTTAGTCTTCAACCTCCAGATGCAAACAGACCAATACTTGACCAACTATCTGATATAGTTGACCAAGTGAATAATGAAGACCATGATACTAATGTCAAACTGATGGAATGTTTAGAAAATAAGTTTGTAGGCAAAGTCAACCAAAAAATAGCTAATAACATAATTTTGGGACAGGTTGACCTAGCTAAGAAATTGGAAAATGTAAAGAGTGTATTAGGGAACATATTTTCCCTTTATAGAAAATTGTGTGATTTTTCCAAGTTCGCAGAAGAAATAAATCCAAAAATTTTGAACCTTGAGAGTAAATTAAGGCTCTCCAGCATGCAACTACCCTTAGATCCTGCATAGAGTGAAAAGAAATTTTCTCAAACACTTCACACTCAAAGGGAATTAGCTACATTATCAGTAATAGAGGCCACTATCAAAGAAAAGCTAATGCAAATCCAAGCCTCCATCACTCCTCACTTGGAAGTATTACACAAGGAGCAAATGTGTGTAGAAACAGTTTTGAAGAAGAATCCAAACATTTATACACATGAAGGACTTGTTGATCTAGCAGCAGAGCTTGCAATCCAACAAAAGTCATTAGATATTCCCTTAACTGGGATGCAGCTCTCCAAATACTCCTTGAGGTAAATAAGACATTTTTGGCCAAGCATGGCATTACTATTTAGGACCCTTTGACATCTGTATCAAAAAGGGGGAGATAATACTGTGAATATTGTAAGAGAATATTAGGCATAATGGCACAAGACATCAGAATTCATGACATGACAAGGCATGATCAACTCAGGGGGAGTAATAATAACAAGGAATGATCAACTCAGGGGGTGTTATAATAATTTTTGAGGTATATATTGTAAGTTACAACATTTTGATCAAAGTCTTTTTTTTTTTTTTAAATCTCTGTATATATATACCAAGCATATCAGTGAACGTACTCATAAGATCAAATAAATAATGCTTAGTTAAGTGTTTTTGGAACTCATGTCAAAGGGGGAGATTGTTAGACTAAGAATGGTTTTGACACTTGAGTGCCAACACACTTAACCACTTTCTACATTAAAGTCAAGTACGCTATGTATGTCGAGCCACAGGTTGTGCCAAGTTAGGAAAACCATCAGGTACCGAGTGATCTTCAGGTGCTGAGTAGCCTTCAGGTGCCAAGTGAAGATCAAGCGTCGAGTATGATACAAGTGCTGAGCAATATTCAGGTGTCGAGTCATAAACAATCCTGAGCAAGATAGAAATGATACAGGAGTCGAGTTATAGAAGGTGTCAAGCATCAGGAAGTAGTAAGTGTCGAGTAACTCAGAATCAACATATGTTTTTGTAACTTCACAAACTCAGATGTAAACCATTTTCATGGCCGACATATGACAAATCTCAAAGGATTTAAGTGATAAAATCAAATCATTTAAATTTCCTATGCAATCTACATGCAGCCAATAAGAAAAATGGAGAAGGCATGCAACCAATGATAGAAGTATAAGGAATGAGCGAAAATAGAGATTCAATATGGATCGTAGATCCACATCTAACCCTATGTCTTTGAATATCTTTATAAGGAAAACTAAGTCTCATTGTATGGAGAGGGACAAAGGTGTGGAAGGAAAACTATTTTCAGAGTGAAGTATAAAAAGACTTAGAGGAAGAGATTAGCAGGAAAATATTCAGTTAATCAAAACAAAAGCAAGGGATACAAATGAATATCAAATCTCAAAAGATCAAGATCAGAAGAAAGCAGATCAAGTGCCTGTATTTAGCAATCAAGGATTGTAAGCTATCAATTTTATTATACCTAATACTCTTTAGCCATTTTATTAGAAAGGAAATCCTATGATGATAGGTTAGCTTAATAACTATTTTGTAGATCCTTTAAACAGGTGATTAAATCCTTTGACAGGGTAGCACTTCATGTAAAGTGTTTGTAAATCCTCTAACCAGGTCACTATTGATACAGTGTAAAGCCTTTAATAGGGCAGGCCTTTAACAGGGTAGACCATCAGAAGTGGTTAAACATTATTGCTATAGTAATTTTTGTGGGTATCATCCCCACCCCAGTTTTACCTTCTTATTCCTGGAGGGTTTTTAGGTTACCAAAATCTCAAGTGTTATGTGGTGATGCATACTTGTTTCTCATGATTTCTTAATGTTTATATGCATGCATGTTCATATCAAAGATATGTTATTAAGGATCTAAAATAGGTCAAAAGCTAATACTTCTTATTCATCCCCTCCCTCTCAGAAGCATTCTTTCCAATAAGATATTACAACACTATAAGGAAAACCATTGACAGTGCTATTGGTGTATTTAGGAAGTGAGTAATAATGATAAGTTGGCAATTGATGTATTTCACAATTAATATTAGCCAATGAATGAACAAGCTCGCCTTGTACAACTTGGCCTGTATGGTTCCCTATAGCTATAACTCTGATGGGAGAGGAAAAATTATGAGGAATAGTTGATGTTGTCTCAATAAATTCTTCATGAAAAATTTAGGGAGATGTGATTGTTAGATTGCAATTTTTGTGGGGCTCAACTAACAACAAAACAACTTGACAAACTCCAATGAGGATTTGGCCCCACAATAATATTGAAGAATAAATATCTAGATTTAATGATAAAGGATTGCAGATTATTTGTTTGAAAGACGGACAAAACAAGAGGAGAATAAAATATAATAAAGAACACCCCTCTGACAGTGGCATGTTGTATTTGCATTCAAGAAATATAATTTTTTTGTTAGTTTAAATGATATTGAGTATTAGTTTTATCATTTATGAGAGAAGATCAATTTGGGTTTTATTAGTTTTTGTCATGGTATCAATTCTTTGCCATTGTTCAGTATTGATTCGTCCTATTATTATTTTTGATCAAATTGAAAGTGAAGTGTGTTTCTATCGGGTTGTAGATTTATTACTGGACTTTGTTTTATTACAAATATCATGTTATGTTCTAGAATGGGAATTGATTCCCTAGTTGGTTATTTGGAGGACTAAATTATTTATTATTGGCCTTTGTTTTATGGATTCCAAAAACATCGGTTCCGAGAATGATTATGCAACAAGTACAAAACTTTATTTTGTGCATAAAACAATTTTTGTGGGTATCAAATGATTGGCACTTCATGGTGTTGGTTGAGCAAAGTCAATTATATAGAACTTAGTGATAATTGATCCATGAATATTTTGAGAAAGATCTCCGTGTTCCAATCAAATAGCTTTTGGTTTTGTGATTCTAATTTGGAAATATATTAGTTTTGGTTTGGAAACCAAAAAATGCAGATTTTTTAATCATGGTATGGATTTATTTTATGGTCAAATTAACAACCAGTTGAAATGTGTTTTGAACCTATTTGAATAGCATGGACTTAGGTTTGGTTTGTTGATTAGCATTGATAATTAAAATGAGAATGTGTAGGCAGATACATTTTTGGGTTAAAATCTATAATGCATATATATTTATTGGGCTAGAGAAAAAATAGATTTTTAAATGTGTTTTAGAAAATCAATGAATCGGTTTTACATAGTGCTGATTTGAATTCGATCATGTGACATTTGTTAAAAGAATGAAGGATGGAGTATTTTGAATTTAATGTGATTTAGTTTGAGTATTTTTTAATATGCAGATTTGAGCAAGCTTAAGCAGGCTTCTTCAGCTTGGTGCTCCAGATTTGTCATCATCTTAGAGGTCTAGGATTCTGAACGATGCATGAAAGGAAAAAGATATGACAAAGGAAGAAATTAAATAGTTAAACCTCATAGGTTTTGAATTAATTAGACAAAGTTGGAGCAATAGAAAATTCTTTTGAAATACAATCTTTCATCACAAAAGAGCAAAAATTGTATTGAAATATTCTAATCGATAATTATTTTAATGATTTCGTAAAATAGTAAAGGGAATGTTAAATATTTTTTTCCACTAGATAATAAGAACCTACTAGTACTAACAAAAGAATAGGGGAACTGATTGAGCCACAAATTTAGCTGTTGTTATTTAAGTAAATTTTCTTTTATTTTGCATATAAATGGATGATGGAATTGAAGCATTGAAGGAGATTGAGTTGAGAATTTGAGAGACCCTAGGTACAAGTTTTAATCTTAAATCAAAGCATGAGGAACATTCCCTTTCAATGGGATTATTCTTGCCATCTAAAATGTATTTGCCTCATTAGAGAGAAAATATATGAGGCCTGCTTTGGGAGGGATTAAGATAAGCTGAAGTACTAGCGCATGAGTGCTATCACAAAACATAATGAGCCTAAATAGGATATAGCTTCCTAGTCTAATAATTGCAGGGCTAAGCTATGACTTTCACTAACTAGCAATTTCAAGCACTTAACTATAATAGAGCATGAAATCTGAATAACAATACATGATTAGAATGTCTTCAATAAAGCATTAAATCAGTGTAGCAATGAATCATAGAGCATAATTGTTTTACAAACATAACAAGCACGCATTCATCTAGTAGAGTCAGCCTTCATGAAAATTGACCCCGAAATCACACTATGAATGGAGGCTTCCTCTCTTCATTTTCACACATTCAAGGAGCCAAGCACACATTCATTGAAGGCATTTCATCCATCAATCAATCATGCATTTCCTTCCATAGATCTAGCTTCTTTCTTCATAGGAGACAAAGGAGTTGGCCATCAAGGGAGGACACCTACATCCAATCTTCACTCTTCTTCTTCTTCTCCATTCAAGCATATCAAGCATTCGTAAATCCATGATCTATGATGTGGGTAAATAATTATCTATTGCATTAGTAAAGACATCCTACATTCTACATTCCAACATTCAACATACATTCAAGCAAGTGTACATTTCTATGGTTGAAAGTGATGTATCAATACATAAGGGTTTGACAAGCAAGGTGACACTTACATTTTATCTTGTTTTACATGCTTTTACTTATCTTATTTAAAGGCTAATTCCTATATGGAGGCTTGACCAAGGCAAGCCCCTTTCCCTAAACAATTTCCCCTTTTCTTTTGTGCATGTGCAGATTCACAGAGTTACACATTTGAAATTAAAGATCTAGAAGTGTAGTTATAGTCACAGTCTTGAGACCTCTAAATTCAGCCCTCCCGCATATAGGTCAAACCATATTCGACCTATATTGGTATAGGTCAAACAAGGTTCAACATATTCCTCTAGTCCTTCGATTTTCAAACTAGAAAGGTTCAGCTTTCAAGTTTTCAGATATTGATCTATTTCTAGTTTCAGTACAATTTGATTAGGTTTCTACATATTTTAAGTTACTTCCTCTACTAGCCCTCAAGGTGAATAAATCTTCTTTCTCTTTCTTTCATAGCACTTACTTTGATACACTAGATTTATTATCTTGTTTTCTATCATTGCATGAGTGTATACTTTACTTTCCTTGCATTTAAATTTTTTCCCTTTCAATGCATTAAACAAAAAATAAGGGATCCTAGAATGAACATCCCTAAAGGACCTAGATCTTGCATTAGCATGCCTTCATGTACTTCTGACATAATCTAATTTTGAAGTCCTCTAAGGAGGTCACATTTTAGGGTCCTCTTTTCCAATGTATGGTGGTGAAGTGGGAGTCTACCATTGATTACCATTTATGATTATATAGTACCAAAACAAGATGCTATACCGCCACACATGACACAAACAAGAGAATATTGCACAAACCATACTTCACAGCTAATTCCACAACTCTATTTCCACCCTTCCCAAAATCCAGCAACTTGCCAACGGTATCAACCACAAACTCCCCAGCTACTCAATACATTTGTCAAATAATCCACTGTTGAGTTCAAATTTCTCCAGCAATTGTGAAAAATTAGATTTTCAATCTTTTAACCAATACCTTACGCCTCATCCACACAATTATAGAGAGTCCAATTAGGACTAGTACATTTTTTGCAAACTTTACCACTCCATAAAATTGCCTTCCACAATCAAATTCTTCAAATTTTGAGAAGCCACTACCATTAAAGCATCCCACTTGGCTTCATTGTTGGTTCTAATCCCTAAAACAAAGAGTCAACATAAATAAAGTTGTTGTTGGATCTCTTTCAAAAAAAATTCCTCCAAACATACCTGGGGTGACTCTAGATGCCCCATTAAAATTTAGTTTCAAAATACTTACAACATGGAGGATTCATTTCTTACTTCTTGCTTAAAAGCATTGTTTCTTGTTTTGTGATTTCTTCCAGTACTGTTTCCTGATTTTGAGTCCTTTTGCATTAAAATTTTTAAGTATATTTGTGTCAATGTTTCAAATCATGGTCACCATTCTTTCCTCACCCAAATGATGGATCATAATGTGATCCAAAATTTTGAGGCAACCAAACTTTAAAAATATAACTCAAAAACACTCAAATCAAATTTATGGACTGTGGAAAATTCATGGTGTCTATTATTTGCTACAAGGCTCAAACTAAAGAAAAATTCATAGAACATGTATCCAAGATGTTGACATTCCAAAAGCCTTTTGTGTCTCCAACATATTGGTATCAAGTAATCGATAAAGTCACATCCAAGATCAAGCAATGACTTTTGATCTTCCGTTGTTTGGCTTCTTGTGAGAATTTCAAGTTGCTACCTAAACATTAATTCTCTGAAGGAGACACATATTACAATCAGTTGGCTCAAATACTCCTTTGGAATTGTTGCAGATAGAATTTAGTTTCTTTTTTTTGCACCTTTTCTAGGAAAAAGAGGATGAGTGGATAATTAAACACAACTCAGAAGGGTTATGCATATAGTGATGTTATCTACTCAAATACACTTCCTTTGCAAGCCAAGCTGTTAATTTAAAAAAAAGATTGCCCCTCTAATTAGGTGAACTGTATGATGTTAAATGTCCATGCATGTTTCTCAATAAGATGTTGGACATATCTTGTGTCTAGAGGACTGGTTAGCAAAGAGGGGGATGAAGAGAATATTGTTGTGGATATCATGGAATCAACTACTTGTGGAGCGGCTCAGCCTGTGGATGTAGATTGATCATAGTACATGCGGTCCTACCTGTCACATATAGACAAAAGCAACAAAGATGTCTCATGGCTAGGCATAGGCCTTCTTGTTGCTAGGGTGCTAGTGTTTTTAGTTATAGCCTTGTTTTTTTGTAGAAAAACTGTATGTAATTGTAGTAGTGTTTGCAGACAGGGGTTATCCCAAATTTTAAGACTGCTAATATTCATAATTTGGTATAGCAGTAAAGATTATGGCCCAGCAATGTGTCATAGGTAGATTATGACTCTGTAGTAGGGAGTAGTATGTGTAGTTAGTTATCAGGGATGGAAGTAGTTGACATGTGAAATGGTTGTAAAAATTTTTTGATTTTGTATTAGGGTGCAGTCCCATATAGATGCAGTTATCAATCAAAAAGAAATGTCCATGTATGTTAAGGCGAGAATAACTGGCTTCAACCAGAATATAGATTGTATGTCCATTGCCCAATGAAGCAAATACTCAAAGGCTTACAGTTATAACTTTTTTCATGCCTACTGATGTAACTTGCAAATTGGGTATAATATAAGATGTATTTTGTGCAATACACAATTAGAGTAAAGAAAAGTTTTGGTACATGCTCTCTAAAGAGAAAGAGAATGAGGAGATAGAAGGTTAGCATAAACTAGAACAATACAAACAATAGGTAGAGTAAAATTAATTCATTTATACACAAGACCAATTTGATCTTAAGGTCATCCAAAGTCTCATCATCATTTGCAAAAAGGTCATCATATTTCAGGCAACACTAACATCTATTTAATACTTTTAACAGGGAAATTTTGAGGACCTAAAAGGTAGTTATACTCTAGACAAGTATATTGTGTATCATATTCATCAGGAAATGAGGTCAAAAGAGTATGAGACTAATGAAACATACTTCATATCCAAGCGACCATTTAGTAATTGCTGCATAGTAGGGATAAATGCATGCTACAGAACATTCTACATTACAATGCATACAATATCCCTTCTATTATTATCAGTTTCTTTATGCAAATATTTTTAAAATAATCAAAATGGTATTTCATTACACTTGCGTAGCCATGGCCAAAGAACTAGGATGGCTCAACAATTTGAATATAAAGTTCCCTATTCTTTCTCCTATACAAAAATACTAGATAGGGCACAACTTAGTTGATTGTCAAAAAAAAGAAATAAATAATTAATACTATAAATAAGACATTATATGATAATGTACTTGATACATACTTGCAAAACAATATATGAATCTCCAGTATAAAATTTACCATATTTAGATTTTGGTAAAGGAATGGGTTGAAAATTTTCAATGCGCCAAATATCCATACCACTGTAAACAATATGTTAAGTAAACAAAGGAAAAAAATTACCCGTGCTTTACATGTTAGAGAGAAGATGAATCCTTTACATGGTTTGTTTCTGTATAAACTACAGAGTAAAATCTATGTTCCTTACAAGCATGTAGCAAAAAATTTGTTGCTACAGAAGAAAGCATCAAGGAATTTGATCCATAAATTTTGTATAAGAGAAGCATCTGATTGTTAGTTCTTAAAAGGATACACTTTTTGACCCACACCTTGAAAAGCAGGATCAACATTTTTCATTGACATGGCCATTGCAGATGCTTTCAACTTCCACTTCCTTTTACTCAACTTCAACTTCCTTTAATAGATGTCAAGTTCAATCACACAGATTGAGTCTATAGTATCTCTGTAGTAGGTCAATAATCAGATGCCTTGTAACAAAGATTTAGCTGTTAAAGAAAATCAACAATTTTTAGTATCTTGCAAAAAATAATGTTCATCATCCAATCAAACCTAAAGTAACAAAAATAACTACAATTGTTGCCCATTTGGCGACAAAAAAAATCATGCTAATAGATTTACGTGAGAGAGTAAACAAGAGAAGTTGCATATACAATGACAGATACAACAACCAACTATTGCCTACAGTATTTGTACAAAGTACTTGAGTATACATAGTAAGGTCTATCCAATTATAATATAGAAAACCATTTCAAAAGCTTGGAATAAACATATAACCTAAGTTACAGCTCATGCCATGATGTCTATGTTCAATAAAAGTATCGAAATAAGATTTCAAGCCAACTTGCATTTCAAGTCTGTGGGAGGCATAGATGGAAGTCTAGTCATAGTGTAGTTAGAAATCATTTTGAGGTTAAATTCAATAGATAAAGTTCAAAAAAATGGATAGACCTATTATAGTTTTTTGAACACTGAAGCTTTAATACCTTGGAGAAAACAAGCAATATCATTTTCTCTACTCCAGAGTATTATTTACTCTTGAAATTTTTTGATGAACTAGGAGATTGTGTATTTAACCAGTTGCACAAATGTCCACTGCTTCAAATCCATTTGAACTAAGATATTCCCAAGATGGACATATTTACCATCCATTGGTGACACAATGGGGAATCTCAGATGAACTCACTACTCAATAGTAATTCTAAATGACCAACAATCTAACAACTAGTTTCTTATTTGTGAAGAAATTTACAATGATAAATATTTCTCAGAGACAGATTGGTGTTTTAAATATCACATCAAATATTTGTTATCCCTGATGCTACTACTAATTCACAAGTAATTGTTATCTATTTTTCTTACCTTGATTGTCATCATTGCTCCCTCTATGATCACTCTTATAATAGAAGATTCATTGAATGAATACAAGATCAAATATATTTTATCCCTAATGCTGCTACTAATTCACAAATAATTGTTATCTATTTTTCCTTCCTTGATTGTCATCACTACTTCTTCTATGATCTCTCTTATAATAGAAGATTCATTGAATGAATACAAGATTACACATGTTCCAATCATCAAAAATCATTAACATACAATAGCTAATCTACAGAACTTGCAAATCATTAAGAAATATAATTGAATAGTGGGTAGCAGAGAGCCTAAATGTTCACTAGGAAGTTCCCTACAATGAACATTGAAACATTGAAAATCTTCTAAAGAAATCTTGATTTTCAGACACTATATAGTCTCAAATTTCATATAGTTTCCATTTAGGTTCAACAACAATGGACGTAAGTTGTGCATTCTCAGATATAAAATTTTAATATTTCTTCCTTAATGAATCCAAAGCCTCACTGGGGGTAATCTATGTGGATGTGAAATGCACATGCAACAAAAAAGAAGGGAATAAGTGGTTTGATTTGTTAGTAAACTAACCAATTTTAGGAGTAAGATTTTATCAGTTAACTTGCTTGATTGTACCATGCCATGATTCAAATTTAAAAAATTGAAATAAAATGAGAAGGGGCTTACCTCAAAAGTCTTCAGATATTGTATGCATTGGGGAAAAAGGTAGAGCTCATGGGTGTCAAAGGAATTTTTTTGACATGTATCACTTCAATAAGAATAGATGACACTTGTTTGTAGATGTCACTTTCTCACCATCCAATTTGAAAAATAAAAGTTCCAGTACAGAAGAAATTTAACTGACAGGCTTTTGAGGAGGGTTTTCAAAGAAGATGAGATTTTCACCTGTAGAAAAGATGAATGTCAACATAGAATGAAAATGAGTGAAAATTTCAAATCTAAGAAAGACCCATTTTAGAAAATCATGTTTCCCATCTACAATAAATATGTTAGATTCATATGAGGTCTTTGGAGTTGTTGACTAGCCAAAAAATCAAGAGCTAGGTGGAAGGAAGTTTATCGACTAATTCTTAAAGACTTTTTCTTAAATTTTATAAAGAATAGTGTCTTTTCACCCCAAAGGAGCATTGAAACCACTCAACCGTATTTATATGTGGTGTAAAATGTGAAGATAAAGACCAAAGGAAGATGCAGTGGAGAAAATGGAGGTAGATATCTCATTCACCACCATGAGTATCGCTACGTATGTAGGAAAACCTAGGTCATTCGAACTCCTTCACAGAGTTGGAGATTGTGCAACCGATTTAAAATGTAAAACACATCTGCAGCAAAAAAATCTATTCCCTCAATGCCCACTGTGATCAAAACCAACAAAATGCAATTTTTTAACATCTACATCCCTCCATTCCCTCAAGTCCCACTATGATCAAAACCAACTAAAACGTGCGCGAAAAAATGTTTTTGTTTTTAACATCTAAACCCTATGTTGGTTGAAATTTTGACCAAGATGGGGCTTGATGTAGAAAAAAGAATTTTTTTCCTTCTACATTCCAACCAACCTAAAAAAAATTAGCTTATGTTCAAAAAATAAGGTCAAATGTAGTAGTGTATCAAAGAGGAAGATTGTTGAGATAAGATTGAAAAAGACTATCAAAGAGGGAGATTATTAAGATCAAATTGAAGAAGACTATCAAAGAGGGAGATTATTGAGATCAAATAGAAGAAGACTATCAAAGAGGGAGATTGTTGAGAATAGATTGATACAAAGTATAATCGATATGCTTCAATCATTGTTTTGTCACTGATGTCAAACATGTTATTTGCTGGTAAGACAATTGCTTATATGATTCAAGTACTATCACTTATTTGATTGATGAAGAGGATTTGGTCAAAAGATTTAAAAATAGCACCTAGAGGAAAGGTAGAGTTGTGATTATGTAAAGGAGTACAAGAATTAGTTAAGACAGTGATAACATGATGTATTGATAATCTACTTAAGGTTACAAAGGTTGGTTATACTAAGAAAGTTTAGAAGAACAAGTTACACAAAGTTTGTCTACCAAGCTTGACTGAATGGATAGTAGGTGTTGCGCAAAGCCATTTCAAGCTGAGAAAAAAATTAGTTTGAGTGAAGTAAAAGTTTATTCTAGTGTATGCCAAGTAAAATAGTGGATGTCAAAAGTTTAGTTGATGTCAAGCACCAGTAAACTTTAGTTTTTGCAGAGTAATTTCATAGAGGATGTCGAGCAACGCAGTATGTGTTGAGCATCAGAAGCTAGATAATGTCAAGTGGCTACATTATTGAAAAGATTGTGAATTCAATGAATCTAAGCTGACAAGTTTGTTTTCTTGGAATTTGTGAACCAAACGGAAGATAAGGTCAATGAGCTAGTGGAAAATAATTCAAGGTAAACCATTTTTAGGTGAATTCAAAGAGTATTCAAGGAGAAGTCTCTAGAAGAGATATGGAATGTGGGATAGATTCATTGTATCCTACCTAATCTATCCTAACCCTAAATTGGATAATGGAAAATTAGTGGTAACAGATCTTAACTTTCTATTTATAGGAATGATTGGTCAGAAGGAAAAGGAGTTATGTGAAAGAACCTAAGGAAGATAGTGAGTCAAGGGTTTTTCTTCATTAAGTGACCTAAGAGAAGAGACTAAATTGGCATATTAAGCAAGAAGGCTTAACAATATGAATGCTTGAAGGTTGAAAAAGCTATCAAAGCTGAAAAGTATAAGGCCAAGTAGAATTGAGGACTAAAACAGTGATCTATAATCTACAAATGAAATTGTAAGTTATTATCAGATCAAGCCTTACTATTACTCTCTAAAAAATGTATCAATCTAGGGCAAATCCTTTTGATTAAGGTTGACCTAACAGTCATTTATAAATCCTTTAAGTGGGTGAAATTCTAAGTGAATGGTCTAAAGTCCTCTAACAAGGTGATTGAAATCCTTTAACGGGGTCACATTTAACAATGTGTATTGTAACCTTTAACAGGGTTGGCCTTTCATAGGGCATCACATTAGAAGAGTGAAAAAGAGTAGCATGTTACTAGTGGTTTTTCCCAAGTTGGGTTTCCACATAAATTATTGTATCAAGTGTGTTGATGAATCTGTTATGTTTCATGTTTACATTTTTTCAAGTTGATTTGACAGTAACCTACAAGTTTAAGTGATTGCATAATCTTACGGATGCATGCATGAATAATGTTTTATAGGTTTACTAAGCTGAGAAAAGTGTTATTTTGACATTTGGACCTTGAATAATTGATTCACCCCCCTCTCATTTATTCTAAAAGAATTCCAACAGCTGAATATGTTGTTGCTATAGTAAATTGTATAAACATTGTATAGATCAAACAACTACTCAAAGGTATGAAGAATAAAATCATTGAACCTATGATAATACAAGTGTTATAAATATATCAAAAAATATTGTGATGCACACAAAGAGTAAGCACATTGCAATCAAGTATCATTACTTGAGAGAGTTAGTTTAAGATAACGAGGTGAAGATTAAATATATTAACACAAAAGAGAAAATAGTTGATATCTTCACAAAAGCATTACCTAATGATGTGTACGAGTATCTAGGAGGTAAACTAAGGGTGATATCCCTATCAAAGGTTATTTATGAAGCATAAGAAGTGCCATGCATCAAACAAGATGATTGGCATATGTTACACATTGATGCAGTGGATCTTACTTTAGGAGCTCCTAAAGTAATCCAAGAGCTAGAGCTACAAATCAGTCACAAGCTAGGTGACCAAGCGAGAAACTAAAACTATACATATCTTCAAATTAAGATGACAAGTCTTTTGCATTATTGTCAAAGAGGGAGAAATCCTAAAGGGAAAAAAGCATAAATAAAGGGAGAAATCTAGCAATCCAGAAAAGGGAAAGAAGATATAAAAGAAACATGGAATACCTAGTTAGAGGGAGATAATGTAAAGGGAGATATAAGAAGTGATCTAGAGGGAGTCATAAGGATGAATTCATTGATTGTCTATTGATCATAACATAATTTTGTAACCTATTCAGAAGATGAAAGTTACAGATAGAGGGAGAGATTTCAATACAAGGAATTATTTTCTTTTTGGTATTTTGTTGGTTATACTTATTAATTTAGGTTTTTTGTCAATGCCAAAGAGGGAGATTGTTGAAAATAGAGTGATACAAGTTTGAATATGTGTTTCAATCATTGTCTTGTCACTAATGTCAAACCTGCTACTTGCCAGTAAGACAATTGCTTAGTTGATTTGAGTACTACCATTTTTTTTATTAATGAAGAGGATTTGATCAAATAAGGTAGCAATAACACCTAAAGGAAAGTTTGAGTTATGATATGGAAAAGAAGTACTAGGATCAGTTAAGACAATGATATTATAGTGCATTGATAGTCTACTTAAGGTTGCATAGGATGAATACACTAATGAAGATCAGAAGAATAAGATAAACAAAGTGTGTCTACCAAGCTTAACAATCTACATAATAAGGGCTAAGAAAAGTTAGTGTAAGCCAAGCTGAAAACTAGTTGGAGCTGAGAAAAGCCAAATTAGAGTGTATGTCGAGTGATATAATGTAAGCCAAGTAAAGTTTAGTTGATGTTGAGCACTAGTAAACTTAAGTTTGTGCCAAGTGTGTTGATAGTGGATGTTGACCAAAATAGTATGTTTCAAGCATCAGAAGCAAGTTAATGTCGAGTGTCAGTATTATAAGAAAGATCATGAATTTGATGAATCTAAGCTAACAAATTTGATTTCTTGGATTGTGTGAACCGTGTGGAAGATAAGCTTGATGAGATAGTGGTCCATGCACCTAAGGCTCTTAGGCATGAATTCAAGGTGTTTAGTATGTTAGATTTTTTAGGAATGAAGTTTGGTCCATATTTGTAATGAAGACTCAATTGTAAGGTACAATGGCACATTGGTGTGGTTATAAGCCAAGTGACTATTTGTAACCAAGGAGTCATTATTTATGCGCTCTTTGAGTATTTTACTATTTTTAGGATTTTTTAGGTGGATTTGAGTCATTAGGACACCTTTGAATTGAAGGTGTTTTAAAAAGTGCAAAGGTGCAAGAAAGTTGCAAAATGCAAAAAGTTGCTAAAGAGCATTTTTTGCAAATCTATTGTCAAACTTAAAAAAAGGAAGTTGTATGGTCTCCCAACCATCCAAATAGAAGTTATAATTGTTTTAAGGCACTTATTTAAGGTCTCCACATGTGAGGAAGTCCATTGTATGGACAAGTGGACAACATTTAGTGAATAAAACTCAGAAATTCTACATTTTTCTCTATTCTTTTAATTCCATACAACCTTTACAGATTGGTAGTGGTACAAATATTATATGGTTGGAAAGAGGATTGAGTCACCATTCTAATGCAATTAGTTTGAAGTTTTTATCTATTCTGTGCTAAAAGGTATACCAGTTTTAGCAGAGGTAGGTCTGAAATTGCTATACATTTGAGGGTTTCAACAAGATGGCCTCCTAACTTGCAAATCCACCATGGGATTTCAATGCCACTTTGCAGAGCCACTAAGAGCCTAATTGGAGAGGAAAGATGTCAGATAATGAGGAAGGAGAGAGGGAGATACCTCTCTGGATCACAAATGTGGAATTGGCCAAGTTGGTCAAAGAACAGATGGCAAAAAGTAGAGCAGTAAGGGAGGAAAATAGAAACATGAAAAGAGAATTGGAAAAATTAAAGGGCAAGATGGCTAGAGGAGTTGTGGAAGACTCTAAAGGAGAAAAAGAAAGGACTAAAGTTAGAGAGCCTAGGCAGGTTAGAGATGAAATGCCTATGGATCAAAGAGCCATATTGGAGGCCCTAGAAAGGGTAGGAAGAAAGGATCAAAGATCAAACCTACCTATGTTTAGTGGTAAGTTGAATCTAGAAGAATGCATGGAGTGGATTGAAGCAATAGAAAATCAGTTTGAATGTGATAATGTGCCAAAAAACCAAAAGATAAAGGTGGCTAAGTCTAAGATGAAAGGATCCGCCCTTAGTTGGTGGAATTTTCTTGAAAATGAGAGAATAGAGGAAGAGAAGGCACCCATAGCCACGTGGAAGAGAATGAAATCAAAGATCAAGAAATAATTTATACTAGAGGACTATGAGTTCCTAGTGCATCAAAATTTGCAAAGTCTCAGGCAAAAGGACTTGGATGTAGGAGCATATACGGAGGAGTTTCATAAACTCACTCTAAGGGCTCAAGTTCCTGAAAGTGAAAAGCAAAAGTTAACAAGATACTTGAATGGGCTCAAGTACTCCATCAAGGATGAACTAGTTTTGTTCAATCCTAAGACCATCCACCAATGTTATCAAATGGACCTCAAGATTAAGGAGAAACTCAAGAGGAGAAGTGATTCATGTGGAAGAAGGAGAGGAGAAAATAATAGAGGTGGAGAAAGATTTGGGGGCAGAGATTCATCTAATAGGTCTCAAGGTGAACCTAATAGTAGTCAAGAAAAATTAGATGGAGAAGCCAATCCTAGCAGAGGATTTAGAGGCAGGAGACCTAATGGGAAAGGGATATTTGGAGGAAGGACTCTAGGGGTATTCACTAGAAGGTGTTTTACCTGCAATCAAACAGGGCATAGATCCTCTAGGTGTCTAGGGAAAGGGGGCAGCAGTAGTCAAGAAGGAGATAGAAGAATCCACTTGGCTCAAGAAGAGGATGCACAAAGTGACCAAGGAGCAAGAGGAAATGCTGATCTAGAGCGAGGGGAATCTTTAATTTTCAATACAACCCTGTTGAAGACAATTGCAGAACAAGAACCTCACCAAAGGAAGACCTTATTCAAGACCTTATGCAAGGTAAAAGGTAAAGTGTGTAAGGTAATTGTTGATTTCAGTTCAACTGATAATATTGCATCAATAGAGATGGTAAATAAGCTTGGATTAAAGAGGTCACCTCATTCTAACCCTTACAAAGGTTCATGGTTAAGTAAGGAGCAGCAAGTTGTGGTTAATGAACAAGTTAATGTTGAATTTCAAATTGGGGAGTACAAGGACAAAATTGTTTGTGATGTTGTAGATATGGATGCTTTTCATTTGTTTTTAGGCATGCCATGGTAGTATGATGTCAATTCCAAGCATGATGGGAGGAATATCATCACCAAAAATGGGAAGGAGTACACTATGACACCGTTTCCAGAAGATGGAAAGGAGACCCAACATGCATCTAGTGTGATGATGGTTGGGAAGAAGAAGTTTTTGAAGACTCTCAAGGTGAAGAACACACCATGCTTTGCTGTTTTAGTAAATCCAAGACAAGAAGATAAAAAGGAGGAAGCCAGATTAGGAATAAGGAATGTAGAACCCAAGGAAGTGAGGTAGCTTTTGGATAGATACAAGGAAGTTATTTTAGACCCTGCTACTGATACCTTGCCACCATTTAGAGAGGTAAGTCCTTTTATTGACTTCATTCAAGGTTCTACATTGCCTAATAAGCCTACCTATAGGTTGACACCAAAACAAAACAAGGAATTAGCAAGACAAGTTGAGGAGTTGCTTGCAAAAGGGTTCATAAGAAAGAGCATTAGACCTTGTGTAGTCCCTGCTTTGTTGGCACCTAAAAAGGAGGGTACATGGAGGTTGTGTACAGACTCAAGAGCCATAAACAAGATAACCATAAAATATAGGTTCCCAATGCCTAGGATGGAGGATTTGATGGATCACCTAGGAGGGGCAAGGTATTGTTCCAATATTGATTTGAAAAGCGGATACCACCAAATCAGAATAAAGGAAGGAGATGAATGGAAAACTGTCTTCAAAACTAATGAGGGACTTTATGAATGGATGGTGATTCCCTTTGGCCTTTCTAATGCTCCTAGTACATTCATGAGACTCATGAATGAAGTGTTGGAACCTTTCATCAATCATTTTTTTGTTGTTTATCTTGATGATATATTGATTTTTAGAAAATCTAAAGAGGAACATCTAACACACTTGGAATTGGTTTTGCAAAAACTCAAGGAGAAGGAATTGAAAATAAATTTGAATAAATGTGTCTTCATGAAAGAAGAATTGGTGTTCCTAGGTTTTGTCATCTCCAAGGGCAACCTCAAGATGGATCTACAAAAGGTGGAAGCAATCCTCAACTGGCCTACACCAAGGAATGCAAATGAGGTAAAGAGCTTTCATGGTTTGGCAAGATTTTATAGAAAGTTCATTAGAGGTTTCAGTAATGTGTGTGCCCCTATGATTGATACAATCAAGGGTGGAAGAAAATGTAAATTTGCATGGACAGGAGACGCTGATCAGTCCTTTGAGTACTTGAAGAAAAGGGTTGCAGAGGCACCCATCCTTGCTCTACCTGATTTCAAGAAGGTATTTACTATTGAATGTGATGCAAGTAATAGGGCCATAGGAGGAGTCCTAAGTCAAGAAGGTAAACCAATAGCCTTCTTTAGTGAAAAGTTAAATGAAGAAAAACAAATATATTCTACATATGATTTAGAATTGTATGCTATGGTTCAGTCTCTAAGAAAATGGAGACATTATTTATTGCCCAAGGAGTTTATTGTCTATATGGATAACCATGCATTGAGTTTCTTGAATAGACAAGAAAAGTTGAACCATAGGCATGTGAAATGGATGGAATACCTTCAATCATATACCTTCACTATTAAGCATAAAAAAGGGGAGGAAAATAAGGTTGTTGATGCCCTTAGTAGAATAAATTTAACCATTCAAGAAATGAGGTTGGAGAATGTGGGATTCCACTCCATAAAAGACATGTATGAAAGTGATGAAGACTTCAAAGAATCTTGTCAAGTTTGCAGGGATATGACAGGGCAATACCACAGCATTCATGCAGATTTAATGCTGCAAGAAGGATTGCTCTTCAAAGGGAGTTAGCTATGCATCCCTAGAGGATCCTTGAGGGAGAAAATTATAAAGGAGAAGCATTGTGGGGTTCTAGTTGGTCATTTTAGATTGGACAAGACCCTTGAACTAGTAAGAAGATTTTATTATTGGCCTAGGATGCCTACAGATGTAAGGAAGTTTGTAGAGACTTGTGTGATTTGTCAAAAGGTAAAGGGGAAGCCTTCCAATGTAGGACTGTACACCCCATTACCTATACCAAACAGGCCCTGGGATGCTGTAAGTTTAGACTTTGTACTTGGATTGCCAAGGACCAAGCAGGGCTATGATAGTATTTGTGTTGTAGTAGACTGGTTTTCCAAGATGGCACATTTTTTTCCATGTAAAACCAACCATGATGCCTCTTATGTTGCAAGTATCTTTTTCAAGGAAGTAGTAAGACTACATGGATTACCATTATCCGTAGTCTTTGACAGAGATTCTAAGTTTCTTGGGCACTTTTGAAGGACTTTGTGGAGAAAATTTGGTATAGACCTCTCATTTTCATCAACATATCATCCACAATCGGATGGCCAAACGGAGGTGGTTAATAGATCATTGGGCAACCTATTAAGATGCCTTACTAAGGAGCATAGATCATCTTGGGACTCATTCATAGCACAAGCAGAGTTTTCTTATAATGATTTAGTGAATAGGACAACCGGATTGAGCCCATTTCAAATTGTTTATGGTACTCATCCTAGAGGGGTAATGGAGGTTAGAGATGTCAAATCTATGGAAAGAACCAGTGCTCAAGCATGTGATTTTGCTGAGGTGATGAAGCAAATTCATCAAGAGGTCAAAGATAGGCTAGAAAAAGTGACAATGAAGTATAAGGAAGTAGCAGATACTAAGAGGAGAGATCTTCAATTTGAAATAGGAGATCTGGTTATGGTGAACCTTGAAAAGGAGAGGCTTCCTAAAGGTAATTTACTAAGTTGATGATGAGGAAAATAGGTCCTTTTAGGATCTTGCCAAAATGTGGACACAATGCCTAGAAGGTGGAGTTGCCACCAGACATAGGGCTTCTCAATACATTTAATGTCTATGATTTATACCCTTACAAAGGTTCTCAGACTGAAAATAGTGGCATTGAATCAACCATAGTAGATAAAGAGATCATGGACTCTCTTCCCAAGGCAAGGGCAGTCACTATAGAAAGTGTTTTGGATAAAAGAGAAGGAAAAAGTATTACGAGAAAGGTGTACATGGACTACCTCATCAAATGGACAGGTAGACTAGTTGAAGATGTAAGTTGCCTGCCTGACTCAGCTATAAAGAAGATGGGATACAATGTTTCCACATTCCAACTTAAGAGACTTGAGTTTCTTTTGGCCTGAGGAGTATGGTGTAGGGCACCTAAGGCTCTTAGGCATGAATTCAAGGTGTTTATTATGTTAGAGTTGTTAGGAATGAAGTTTGGTCCATATTTGTAATGAAGACTCAATTGTAAGGTACAATGGCACATTGGTGTGGTTATAAGCCAAGTGACCATTTGTAACCAAGGAGTCATTATTTATGTGTTCTTGAGTATTTTACTATTTTTAGGATGTTTTAGGTGGATTTGAGTCATTAGGACACCTTTGAATTGAAGGTGTGTAAAAAAGTGCAAAGGTGCAAGAAGTTGCAAAATGCAAAAAGTTGCTAAAGAGCATTTTTTGCAAATTTGTTGTCAAACTTAAAAAAAGGAAGTTGTATGGTCTTCCAACCATCCAAATTGAAGTTACAACTATTGGAAGGCACTTATTTAAGGTCTCCACACGTGGGGAAGGCCATTGTATGGACGAGTGGACAACATTTAGTGAATAAAACTCAAAAATTCTACATTTTTCTCTATTTTTTCAATTCCATATGGATTGTAAGGATTTTTAGCTGTAAAAATATTATATGGTTGGAAAGAGGATTGAGTTAGAATTATAATGCAATTGGTTTGAATTTTTTATCTGTTCTTTGCTAAAATTTATACCAGTTTTAGCAAAGGTAGGTCTAAAATTGTTGTACATTTGAGGGTTTCAACAAGATGGCCTCCTAACTTGCAAATCCATAGTGGGATTTCAATGCCACTTTTTGGAATGCAAGCTAGGAGAGGTGACTTGAAGATGGTAGATTTTTAGGGCCATAGGAGTTGGGCGCCTATTTTTACCAGCAAGCCCTAGGCTTAACATAGTCTTATGTCTAGTCTAGTTTTGAAGGAAAATGAAGGATCAGGCTCCCAAGTTGATTGATTTGACCTAGGTGAAGGGTATAGAAGGATAAATAAAAGGTTTAGAAGAGATAAAAGGGGTTGAACCAAGTCTATGAACCCATTTATTTATGTTTTCTTGTAACCCGGGCTAAACTAGCCATTTAGGACTGTAACACAAAGCAGTCATAACTTGATGCTGGAGCAGAGTTGGTAATTGATCTTTTGGAATCTCGTAGGAGTAGTTGAAGGATTTTTAGTGATGTGAAAACATTGGATGGTCCTTTGTATTTTTTGGGAGTTTGACCATTGAAACTAGGAATTGTCCTAATAAAAGTGTTTGTAACAATTTGTAATTTTCAGTGTTGGGTGTTGAGAAACTTCAAAGTGGGGGTTTTCTTATTGTTTTGAGTTAGTAAGAACCATTTCTATTAGGCGAATGAAGTTCTAACCCAATTTAAGAAGCATTTTCCATTTTAGGCCTATTTGGTGTTAGGGGGGTCCCTAATAGGTGTGATTGTCCCAAGTTGTTTGTGAACCCTAGGTTTGAGGGTTGGGCTTGTGAAGTGGAGTCCATTTGGAGGTAGATTCTACCTATGTTAGAAGCCCATTGGGTTAGTCATTAACCTTGGAAGAAGGCCTAGTTTTGGTTTGGAGGTTGGAAGTAAGTTAAGGTGCTAATTAGAGTTGGAAGGGTAGTTCGGTGCTTTTGTTGCATACTCTGCATCAAATAGTGGCACAGAATTCAAGATGAACCATTTTCAGGCAATTTCAAAGAGGATTGAAAGAGATGTTTCTAGAAGGGAATAAAATGAAAATATGGATAGATTCATTGAATCCTACCTAACCCAACCTAACCCGAAAATGGACAATGGAGGATGAAGGACAAAAGATCTTAATTTTCCATTTATAGAGATGGGTGGTTAGAAGCAAAGGTTGTTATGTGCAAGAACCTTAGGAAGACAAGGAGTCCAGGGTCTTGCTTCATTTAGTAACCTAAGAGAAGATACTGTTATTGGCAAGAAAATCAAGAAGACTTAAAGTGTATGGATTCTTGAAGGATGAACAAGCTATCAAAGCTAAAGTGTGTGAAATCCAAGCACAATGGAGGACTAAAAATAGAGATTTGCAATATACAAGTGTATTGTAAGTTGTTATCATATCAAGTCTTATTGTTACTTTCTACTCATTGTACCAATCTAGGGTAAATCCTTTGGATTAAGATTGACCTAACAGTCATTTGTAAATCCTCTAACTAGGTGAAATTCCAAGCCAATGATCTAAAGTTCTCTAACAAGGCTCACTCCTAACAGGGTGATTGAAATCCTCTAACTAGGTCACATTTAGCAAGGTGCATTGTAACCTTTAACAGGGTTGGACTTTCCTAGGGCACCACTTTAGAAGAGTGAGAATTAGTAGCATGTTACTGGTGTTTTTTCCCAAATTGGGTTTCCAACACCAACTATAAGGGACCCCATCTCAAATATCCATCTCTAAGTTGTTAGAATTATCCCCTTTGCACAAGGACATCCTTGAAAAAGCCTTGCATTCTACCAACATCCCCATGAATATTGACACAAAGTGATTCCAAGCTATGGTGAACCACATTTCTTCACCTCACTATCTCACCTTTTTTGAAGAAGATGACAGAGCTCTCAATCATCCCCACAATCTCACCCTCCACATTGAAGTCCAAATCTTTTGTACTCACATTCACTGAGTCTTGATAGACAATAATGTAGGGTTGAACATCATCTCATTCAATATGATCTAATAATTAGACATGTCTAAATTGGCCATTGGCCCTATGTTCAACATCACTATCAAAGCCTATAATGAGATTGAAAGACCTTCTAAAGGTCTCATTGTGCTTCTAATTCAAGTTGGTCCAATTAAAAAAGATGTAATTTTCCAAGTCCTAGACATACCACTCACATACAATTTGTTGTTGGGATGACCATGGATTCATGATATGCAAGTAGTACCTTTCATGTATTATATGTGTATCAAGTTCCCTTTCAATGGTATTGAGATAGTTGTCCCTAGAGACAAATCAATGTCTATAAACACATTATCTACTGTAGAAACATTGGTTCCACCTAATCACTCTTCTCAGGAACTGACACCGTCCTTTGTAGAGTGTGAAAAAAAACTAAAAATGATGAGCCTATGCATGGGAAAATACACCTTGGACTCTATTGTTGCTTGAAGACTTAAATAGAGGAAGGATTAGACAAAATATTGCTTGATTAATTGCTAGTAAATTGAGAACAGATTCTAGTGAGTATGAATGGGAAAGCCTATCAAATGCATCTTGTGAATTATGGGTGGATGTTATTCACACCTATGCAACCCAATCAAATGTAGTTGAAGAGTCTCATGTAGGGTTAGACAAGTTTGGTTTGCAAACTACTTTAGTGAACCATGATGGTCCCTCTAGATCTATTCCTGATCTAGGTTTCGTTGCAAATTTCTCTATAGGCTTGACTTCTCATGTCACCGAAGATGAATCCTTCTGTATCAATAATCTTGAAGCTTCCACGTCCCTCTCCTTAATTCACCCTAATCTCATAGATTGGTTAGTTCAACATCAAAGACCTAAAATATCATCTTTTCATAACAACTATGAGATTGCTTGCTACCTTAAAGCCATTGAACCTGTGACTTCTTCCACTAGTGAACCCATGGTTAACATGAAAAAAGTAGATATCAAGTAGCTCAATCACAAAATTGAAAGAAAATAAGTGGTCAAATGGTGAAAACCACTTTGTGGTGGTATTTGAACCTTTAAAATGTAGAAATAAAGACATATCCAATTGTGACAACCTCCTTGAGGCACCTAAGGATGAGGTACTTGGTAGTCTTACAAGCTATTTTTAGGATAGATCTTTGGTTCTCATTGAACCTACATAGCCTATCAACTTAGGTGTAAAAGATTCTCCTAAAAGTATCCATGTGGCTCAATCATTATCAATTGACGAAAAGGAGAGTTTTGCCATGTTCTTTCAAGGAAAGAATATCAATTTTGCATGGAATTACTCAGATATGCTAAGACTTGACACAAATCTAATCATGCATCATTTATCTATCTCTCCTAGTGTAAAACCTGTTAAGAAAAAATAAGAAAGATGCATCCACATATAGCCCTCTTGGTCAAAGAAGAGTTGGAAAAACTCCTAACTACAAATTGTAGACACCTAAATTTGATTACATCAATAGGTAATCGTATTTAGTCATTTTCTAGGACATTACTAATTAAATATTTATTATTTAATTTATTAAATGTCATCCCCTAGTTAATTAATTAATTTAATTAACTATAGTCCAATTGATAAAATCAAATGATAACCCGAAGTCAATTTATCAATTAAATTTGTATTCCTCTATTAAATTAAATAAATTCCCAAAATCTATTTAATTTAATCCCATATCCCTTATTTATTAAATAAACTGCTTAATAAATCATTTAAGCCCCTAAAATATCCTTAAACCCTTTCATTATCCCTAATCCAACCCATTCACCCATACTAACCTCACTTAGCCACCTAACTAACCCATCCCATCAAAGTTAAGCCACTTGTAACCCCCTTCCTAAGCTAAGTCTAATCCCCCTCCTAAACATGTGCACAACTTTAAGCAAGGGTTAAGACTTGCTAACCCAAACTAAAGTCAAAAAGTTTCCCTTATCCCCTTCCATCCCTATCCAAGAGCATTAATGGCTCTTACATGCCATTAATAACTCTTACATCCCTCTTACACACTCATCCCCACTCGTTACTCCCTTTGACCAACCTTTATCCCATCCCCTCACACTCATCCTACTTGTGACTGGTGTCACTCCCCTATTAGCTCTAAATAAGCACTACCCATGTGCTTCCCTTTCAAAGCATCTTAGCTCTTCCTCACCATTCTTCCATCTTTGCATCCTAACCCTCCATCTCTCTACCCTTTGGCCTTTAAATAAAGCCCTTCCCTCTCATAATCTATCATCCACTTTTATGCAAACTTATAATGCTATTTTGAAAACCTAAAAACTACCAAAATACCATCATAATGTTGAAATCCATCCCTACCCCCATTATTGAAACCCGCATCCATATACACACTTGATAAACACCCATCTATTGGAAGCTTGAGCACATTGTGAGCATACATCTTCTATCAATTAGGGACATAGCTTCATCATCATACATTTAGCTTCGTCATCATACATTATGCCCAATGAGCTTACCATTCTTGGTTTGCCTTCCTTTTGGTGATAACCTCGTCCTATCATAAGTGTTTACTTATTTGGTTATTGTGAATGCTTTTTTAAGTATTAGTATTCCTTTTAACTAACTAAATTAGGTGATACATTTTGGCATGCCTGGTGGGAGTTCGCATCGAGATCACTACAATCTCACTTTTTCTTGTTAATATTTGAACTAACCAAACTAACACTTTGTATTTATTTGTGTACACAGGTGGTTTTCTAATAATTTTTTCATGCACCAAAGTCTCCTATCAAGAATTGCACTCCCAGCCATAAAATAAAAACCCAACTTAGACAACTTTTTCTCACCTCTTGTTCGTGATCCCGCAAACACAAAATTATGAACCCATGGCCACGAGATCACTGTCCTAAACCTGTGAGAACGTGGATCCACAAAGGTGGGGTTTCTCTCTATTCCAAAACAAACTATCATGTGCCATTAAAACATCCCTTTCATTCTTGCTAACACTATTCCCATGGGAACACCAGTTTTTACCAGTAGGATCACTATTAAAAACCTGTGGAAACACTTGAGCTATTTAGTCAACCAGTAATCCCCACTTTTTTTCTTCTTTTTCAAACCCGCCGACAAATCCTTTATTGGGAACACTCCCTCATAGACCTACGGAATCGTCGTTCCATGAGATCGCCCTATATTTTTTAACCAGCGACCCATTTTTCATAGTTTTTTCTCTGTATTGCAATCCCACCACCTCTTAGCTATGTTCCCACATCATAGGATTGTTGTTTAAACTTGTGGGATCATTGTTTATGTCTATGGGATCACTGGATTGATGTGTTTGTTGCAGGTATTTGTTGGAGTAGAATACTAACAAGTTTTTGCAGGTTTTCTTGGAAACTTGCTAGAAAATGCATCTTTAAACACTCTAAAATGAACAAATTTTTCTTTTTGGTGTAATGTATGCCTAGATTTTAGAATGGTTTTCATTGGAATGCTTGGACAGTTTAATTAAAAAAATCAACTCTTGAATGTCAAGTATTTAAAATTGAACCAATGTGATAAACACTTCATTTAAAGGCACAAGTGAACATTATGTGCGAACACCTTAGGCTTAGTGCTTAAAATGAACTCATAAAATATTGAATGCTTTAAGGATAAAATCATTCTTATTCCCTACTTTTTAAAGCTTTCACATGTGATTTACCTTTTGTTGACCATCATTGTAAAGTTGGAATGAACAATTGAATGCTAAGGTCATGTGTGTCTTCAAAAACTAGCTTGATTAGAATAGACTAAAGTGTCCAAATAAAAATGAATCAAGTGTCTTGCATTTTTTGAGATTGTGCCCTCTAGCACATCTTGGTCTTCTCTATTTTTTGCAAATTAAGACCTTAAAGTACACAACACATGTACCAAAAGTTGTTAGCAAGATCATTTGTAACAACCTAGGAGTGTTTCTAGTGAGTTCATCCACCTTTGGGAAGCATGTCCCCTTTGGTGAGAAGCTCAAATTAGTAAAAAGCCTGGCTGGTATATAAATGAGGGGAAAGGTAAACTTTCTCGCTCTATCACCCAAGTTTAGGCAGTGTGTTTCTGAGGATAGCCCGAGGTGGGAAAACTTTCCCACAATTTCAACATGTTTGGAATAGATTCTTAAGTGGATCACATATGTAACAACTATTTGGCGAGACTCCACAAACCCATTTACAACCCTATTTTAGTCGTTCTCAATTTTATCCATGGTATGTTCATTCATGGTACAAGGGAAACAACATCCCTTAGGATTAGTCACCATCGTGCTCCCCTGGTAGAGGCATAAGGCCACTTGGGTTTCATCTCCAAGGGTTGTTGTTCTCGCAGAAGTGAAACTTCTATTTGCCATGCCTTGAAGATTATTTGATGTGTATCATTTGTCGTTTGACTCTTGTATTGACTAACCTCTTTGATTAGATGGACATATTGCACTAGAATTAGGATACATCAATTTTTGGGCCATTGAATTGCAAATTGCAACCAAAATTTGACTTAGCTCTAAAGAGTGTGCTTGAATTGTCTTATTTGTGCTCAAGACCCGTGAAAAACATTTGTAAAAACATACATAGTTTCTATGGTTACTATCAAATCCTTTTGCTAAAGAAATCACTTGTTTGTCTTTCTCATAGTTTCTTTGTCCTTTGAGAAACTGTTTTCTCATAATCTATCACATTAGAAAGATCACATCCTTTTTAGTTGTAAAATAGTTGTTAGCAAGTTCATTTGCAACAACTTTTGTCTCTTTGGTCCAACTTTACCTTTTACAAAACTATCCTTGTTCTCTCAAAAAATAACTACTAGAAAACTCTTGTTACAAACCAATATTTTTCTCCTTGGTCCAAATTTTCCTCTTTTAAAAATATCCTTGTTACCTATCCTACTTAACCAAAAACAACACATTTGTCTTCAAAATAGGTCCTCATTACCTTTGTTCAAGAGGTTTGTTTAGCAAGTTTATTCACAACAAATCCTAAGCCTAGTTTGCCCCACTTTCCTACTTTACCATTTCTAGAAACTTAGCTATTCCTCAACTAATTTATGTTTCCAACCCAAGGTTAAAAGGTATACTTAGCATAGTCACTACCTATAAAAACCCATAGTTGCGATCAAATCTCTTAGAATTATCTCATATTAGGCCAAACCAAGACCAAGTTCAAAAAGGCTAAACATCCACAAATACCAGTGTACAAGGAAATAGAAGTAGAACACAAAAAGCATACCCCCAACCCAAGGATCACCAAACTAAACCAAATTGAGAAAGACAATGCAGACATTGCATTACAAATTGAGTGGGATTACAAAATTCAAAATCTAACTCTCCGAAGAGGTGTTAACCACAGCCTTATCAACAATTCTAGTGTCACTTTGATTAAGTCCTTTCTTTTCCACACACCCTTATGCACTTATCTCCTCATAGGTTTAATCTTTCACATAAAACCTCTACCCCATTCAAGAATTTAACATGGAATCATCTCCTCCCATTCTGACATCAACCTTTTATTTTTTAGGAATCCTCCACATATATCATTAAGCCCTAGCACCCCCCACTATTACTCATCCATTTAGAAACATTTTAGCATCACTTCATTAAGCTTTGTTTCCCTAAACCATCACAGTTATCCTTAAAACTAAGCATTGTCCAAGATAGGTTGTCACTTGTATCCTACATCACCTTGAGCAAAAGGTTGGGCTACACATTTGATATCATCATCACATTTTCAAGATCATACTTAAGGGAAACACAATCTCTTTCACTTAGTACCATATCATTTAGGCTCCTAAGGTATCATTAAACACACTTGTACCCACTCTTCTTTACATTTTAGGAAATCAATCCACCCTAGTCACACTTAGGAAAATCACTTTTTCATATACACTTAGCATCATTTTTCATGCATTTCATCCTTAGAGAAGTTATCCTCTCATGCCACCTACCACACATTTTAGTAAGAACACACAGAAAAAGAAAGATATGGATCCTAGTCATAGTAGTAGCATAGCTTAGGCTCAGCCATAGCCCATAGTTTTCATGACACCACTAGGTCCACCACCACAAACCCTTGAAGAGACAAGTTCTTCCATCAATATTTATGCTTTCATGAACCAACCTGGGCATGCAACCATTATTAATTCCATCATAGATAGAAATAAGGAAACCATCATGGCAAACTTGTTAAGGGACAATGTTGGCACCTTTGAGTTTGGACGCCCACCACCTACCAACATTATAGATCCTACACATCCTCTGTATGGTTGGTAACCACCATCCATAGGGTCATCTATCCCCTCATGATCCTTCTTTTCACCCAATAATGGGTACCAACCACCACAGACAAAACCAATAGACCCGAATATCCCCTCAACCAAGGTGACCGCTCCCATTCCACAAAACACCCATCCCATCCTCACTCAACCCTTAGTACATACCACATCTCAACCTACCACAAGTGTATCATCTACATCTACTTCCACCACCCATCTCCCTACTTCACAAAATTCCCCTTTTACAACCATCAACACTGCATTTTCCCTTCCATCTCAACGCACATCCAATCCATTCACTACTGGAATACCTCCACTAGGGTCAAACACCTCATCTTCCAACCCACCCAACATCACTATCAATCCATTTGTTACTAGCCAAAGTACTCTAGCCTCATTCCCTTTAGGGCCTTGGAGTGTTGTGTTGGTATGGCACCAGGGCCTACCACTAGCCTCCCCTTCAACACTGCATCCATGTCCATACCTCAGTCACTTTCATCCCCCCATTACCAACTATTTTTCTATGCCACCCTTAGGCAATAGCTAAATCACCCCTCCACTTTAATATCCTGCTATGAACACTCTTCCTCACATTAATTACCTTGCCCCTATTAATACTTAGTTATTTTCTCAAGTAGGAGCACAACCAAACTATATTGGGCAAAGTATACATTCTGAAAGCATGGCCCAAGCATTGCCAATGCTACTATCTTTTCAGCCATAATCATCATGCTAACAGTATGCCTAGATATCCCTACAGAATTATCTAGTATGGCAAAAACCTCATACTTACACTCCCCATCAATAGTCTACCTAGTAGATGCAACAATATGCACAAACTACATTCCAACAACCCATAGCATCCATCCCAACTATCGTGCAACCCTTTTTTCTACTTCCACCACATGGCAGTCAAGGTTTCCCATATCGACCTTCAGCATCTGCTACATATCCCACACTGGGGGCACCTGGACCAAGGGCATCTATTACCCTACCTATAAATTATGAATGGGAAGAGATGAAAAATGCTCCCAAAGCCCTCAAAGATGGGATAGACTCGAAAACTTTTAAATTTGAAAATGATTGTCCATATTTGTTTGACAAAACCATCATGATAACACCCTTTTCTAAACAATTTAAGATCCCCAAGTTTGATAAGTTTAGAGGAAAAAGTGATCCAGTCACACATGTCAAGGAATTCTATATGCATTGCCAAGAAGTGGTCTATAATGATGTATTCCTCCTGCAAATTTTTCCAAAAAGCTTAGGGGGGCCTGCCCTTGAATGGTTTTGTCATATACCCTAGGGTACTATTAAGACCTTCACTAATCTTTCTAAATCCTTTATGGCTCAATGTGCTCATCTCATCAAGACTAAGTTATATGTAGTAGACCTAGTTCATACCAAGAAAAAATGAGGAGAAAGCCTTGTAGAATACTTACAATGTTGGCAAACCCTCACAACTAGGATCTCATGTACCATCCCAGAATGTCACCTTGTCAAAATGTTCATTAACAATGCACATCCTAGTCTTGCCCATCACATGGTTATGAACTATTTACAAACATACAAGGACATTAAGGAAAAAGGGATGGGACTCAAGTAAGGGCTCATCAAGGATGGTGTCGTCAAAATTTACAAGGAAAACACCCAGGACTGAGGCCCAAGCATGACAAACCACAGTATTGGAATAAGAATAAGAACATAGTGACAGATGGCATCACTAACACCTAACATGTTCATATCATTAAGGTAGCAACCAACATACCTACCACATTTTGTCAACAACCACCTTACTAGCAACAACTACCAATCTATCAGCAACCTCCTAGGCAAAATAACCCACCCAAAGTCCAAATGCCTAGCCATCACAATCAAACTAATGCTATCACACTTTTAGCTAGACCTAAACCATGCATTTAGAGATAACCCCATATCTACACCTCATTGGGAGAACCTCTTGATGCAATCTTTGAGAAACTATCCAAGGATAATCTTATTAGACATCCACAAACACAATCCTTGGAACCCAATTAATCTAGAGCATCCTAGTGTAAGGATAATGAGTTCTATAAATTCCATCATGTCAAAGGACATACCACCCTCAAGTGCATGCAACTCAAGGACTACGTCCAAGACCTTAGTAACCAGAAAGAGATTATAGTAAAGGCACGAGTCTCACCCAATGCAGGATTAATGATATATCAGAATGTTTTTCCTCCTCATAACACAAACACAGGAAAAGAACCTACAAATGCTCCTGCCAACAAACCCAACAATGCTAAAAAAAAACAAGGAAATAACCAAGATAAGTCTTAAAACTATACCTCAGTATACTTGGACTATGGAAACCTTATCGACTACATATCACAAGTTGAACCCTCTATCAATGTTATAAATATTGAAGGCCCAAATGTTCAATGTGTGATCATTGCTTGGCGAGCTCGACTCAATATAGTTGGCCCATCTGTATCTACACCATCAAGGCCACCTTTGTCAAGAGCACCTTCATTAGGATCACCCCCATTAGGACCATAGTATAATATCTTGGAACACCTTGGAAACATGCCAGCTCAGATTTCCATTCTAGATCTCTTACGAATGAGCCCACTTTATCAAGAGATCCTTGACAGTTCTCTCCATGAGTCACGCATCCCCACTAACATAAATGCCACTAAGTTCTGCAACTTGGTCGGCCATCTTTCTACACCATGTGTTTTGTCTTTGAAGACCTCTAACATCCCAGTAGTTGAACCTAATCATATACTTCCACTTTGCATAGTCATCATGGTTTCTGACTTCGCAGTCAAATGTGTCATGATAGATAATGGATTGGATTTAAACCTATGTACCTTAAAATTCATCAAACAAGCAAGATACACTGAGGAAAATATCCTTAATGAGGTAATTACCATCAAATCATATGACAACTTGGAGCACACTACTGAAGGAACCATCTTGCTACCTCTCTGAGTTGGCCCGGCCACTCAAGAAACGATGTGTCACATAGTTGATCTTAACCTTCCATACAACATCGTCCTTGGTCAACCATGGATTTATGCCATGAAGTTCATTCCATCCACATACCATGAGTGCATCAAATTTCTACATAATGGCACTAGGGTAACCATCCACGTAGATCTTGAACCCTTTGCTTATTGCAATGCGATCGAAACTTCATACACCAACCATTATCCTAGAATTAAAATTGGCCACACCATGGCCAGTTCCTCTGGCACTTGCCACAATTTGGATACCATTTTAGCCTCCACCCTTTCCACAATTAAGATCAACTACCAAGGTTGTGGCAAATACAGTCTCACGGATGCTTTTGTTGTTAGTGTACTACCACTTGATCCACATACTCAAGGGTGCCCGACACATCAAGGGCCAAGGACAGATTCCACCTCTCAACTTTGACAGCTAGGCCCTACAACATTTATTACAAATGGTATCCTTGATGTAAAAATCACTCTAGACATTAGCACATGGCTATACAAAGAACCACCTCCAAAAAGTGAAGAACTTCTTGATCACCTTAAACAAAAATACCCATGGTCACATCACCTTGCTATTGAGCATTGGGATTATCAAGGAGATGGTCTGGGTCATCTTGAGTCAGGCATTAGGTAGGTTGTAGAAGCATACTAAGAAAAGAAAAATAAAGGCTTAGGCTATGGACTCCCCATAACTGGGGGCATCGTGCAAGAGGGCCATGCCTTCACAAACATACAAAACAATCTCATTGAGGTTGAAGAAATTCTTGAGGAGGTAGAAAAGAAATCCTACAATGATATCTTCCTTCAAAAAATCATCCTCAGAGCCTCTGTGCTCTACCAATTAGCCCTAAATCTCATAGACCTACCACTCACTCACCCTAAACTCATTGATTGGGACCAACCAAGTGTTGTCCATGTTGACGAATTCTCTACAGAGTACATGCTTCTAAAATTCATGGGGGTAGAAACACCAAATAAATGATTGCCACCATCATTAGCATATGTCTAAAAACTAGATCCAACAAGTTACTTTGGGGTGGAGGAAATCTCCAACTGTAAAACTAAACCAAAAAGTGAAACAAAAAAGAAAAAAAGCAAAGTAAAACCATCCTCTGGTGAAAAATCCTTCAGAGTGTCATTGAATGATTCAAAAAATGAAAATAAAATAAAGGATGTATCCAACAGTGAAAACCTCTTAGAGGCACTCAAAGATGGAGATTTCATCCTTCCCCCACAAGATCAGGCCTACCATTTCATCAGTCTTGATAGATAAAACTAGACTGGTCAATAGCAGTTTGACCGACGTACCATAGATCACATATATCATAGCATCTCTACTACCTGAGTAGGTAGAACTTCTCATCGAAGTCCTCCATGAAAATGTTGGTTGCTTTGTCTGGTCATATCAAGACATGCCGAGGTTGGACCCCAAGTTAGTAGTACACCATTTAGTCATGGATCCAAAAGCAAAACCTATCAAGAAAAAGCTCCATAAGATGCACCCCAAAGTTGCTTTGCTAGTTAAAGCAGAGTTAGAAAAACTGCTAGAGGAAAAGATCATTCGTTTGATTGACTACTCAAAATGGATCTCCAATATGGTACATATAACAAAGTCTTCTAGTGATATTAGAATTTGCACAAACTTTTAAGATCTCAAAAAGGCTTGCTCGAAGGATGATTTCTCGTTACCAAACATAGACATGATTGTTGATCTCACTACAAGCCATGAGCTCTTATCACTCATGGATGGCTTCTTTGGATAGAATCAGATCCAGATAGCAAAGTTAGACCAACATAAGACAACATTTACCACCCCTTGGGGGACATTTTGTTATAACATGATGCCATTTGGGTTAAAGAATGTCAGGGCAACATATCAATGCACCATGGCAGTCATCTTCCATGACCTTATCCATAAAACTCTAGAGGATTACATGGATGATATTTTAGTCAAATCTCTTGATGCCCTTAATCACTTGTCTCATCTCGAGGAAGTGTTTGATCAACTGGCTAAATATTGTCTCGTGCTTAACCCTAAGAAATGTGTCTTCAATGTTACCTTGGGAAAGCTCCTGGGATTCATTGTATCATAATGTGGTATTGAGATTGATCCTAAGAAGGTCAAGACCATCATGGATATGCTCCTCCTAAAATACTCAAATAGCTTTGCTCTCTTCAAGGGAAGCTTTAATCATTCAGATGATTCATCTCATAGCTTGCTGAAAAGTGCAAACCATTTACACATTTACTCAAAAAGGATTAGAATTTTAGGTGGGACCCCATTTGTCAATGCAACTTTGAACTAATCAAATAGAACTTAGCTAATCCACCTATTTTAGTTCCTCCAATTGTAGGCCATCTGCTTGTACTCTAAATCATAGTTGCCCCAACAGCACTAGGTGCTCTTCTAGCACAACTTGATGATATAGGCAAGGAAAGGGCTATTTACTACATCAATCATACTCTAGTGGGATATGATCTCGATTATACACCAATGAAAAAGTCTTGCTTAGTTGTGGTATTTGTCACGTAGAAGTTGCATCATTACATGTTAAGCCACACTATGCAACTCATATCCAAAATTGATCCTTTAAAATAAATGTTGTTACATACAGTGCTCATAGGAAATCTAGCAAAATGAGTCATGCTTCTCAATGAATTCAACATCCAATATGTCATCTAGAAGGCTCTCAAAGGGCAAGCTATAGCAGATTACTTGGTAGATGCACCTTTGTTTGCAGATCACCTCCTCATTATGGAATTTCTAGATGATCACCTCTGCTTAATAGACAAACAACCCTCCTAGAAATTATACTTTGATGGATCTTACACATCCCATGGCTCTGGTGTTGGCATACTCTTCGTCACACCTCAGGAAGATTACATTCTTAAATCCTTTAAACTATAGTTCTAGTGTACCAACAACATCTCATAATATGAGGCCCTTATTCCAGGACTTAAAATAGCCATTTAAATGGAATATCACAAAGCTACAAGTCTACAGAGATTCACAACTTATCATCAAGCAAGCTCTAGATGAATATCAGACCAAGGATGACAAGCTACTACCTTAAAAAAGAGTTGGTCAATCAGTTGAAGGAATATTTTACTCAAATTTAGTTCATACAAATACCTAGATTGCAAAACAAGGCAGTGGATGCCATGGCCACTATTGGTTCACTTTTGGAGATACCATGAGAGGCTACACAGTATGAGTTCTTAGTCGAGTAGCTACATGAGCCTACATATGAGAATGATGAGTCAACATGGGTATGCATCTTGGTTGGTCCCCAATCCCCATGGTGCCATAGAATTCACTCTTACCTACAAAATGGTATCATATCTCCCCATCTCACACAAACCCAATGCCAAAATCTTATTTGCAAAGCCTCCCATTATACTATCATTGCTCAAACCCTATATCATTGTGGTTATCATGATACTCTTTCTTAATGTTTAAATCAAAATGAGGTTGCAATGGCTCTCAAGGAGGTACATGCTAGACTTTGTGGTGCTCACACGAGCAGAATAGTTCTAGCTAAGAAAATTCTTTGGGCTGGGTTATTGGCCTACTCTAGAGCATGATGCATGCGACTTTGTGAAATGGTGTCTACCCTATCAACAACATGCTAATATAATCCAAGCTCCAGCTCAAGATCTATAACCTATTATGCTACCATGGTCGTTTGCCTATTGGGGGTTTGACCTTGTTGGTATTATCGCGCCTCTCTCTTTAGAAGGACACAAGTGGATAATCATTGCCACCAATTATTTTACTAAGCGGGTAGAAGTAGTCCCCCTTGTCATTGCCATAGGAGGTTAGGTGTCCAAATTTGTCCTATATCATATCATATATCACTTTGGCATCCCATCTACCATTTTTACTAACCATGGAGGTAATTTTGAAAATCTCAATATGGAGGAATTGTGCACTTCCCTTCATATCCATCACCATTTTTCTAGCCCATACTTCCCACAAGGTAACAGTCAAGCAGAGGCAAATAATAAAACCCTACTCAAAATCCTAAAGAAAGTTGTCAATGATTCTAGTCATGATTGGCATTTATAGATCAACCCTGCCCTATGGGCCTATTGCACCTCGTTCTATACATCCACAGGCACAACCCCATACTCCTTGGTTTATGGTACTAAAGTAGTACTACCTATTGAGGTTTAACTCCCATATTTGCACATTTCTTTGCATGGCTAGATATCAAATGAGGATTACAGAGTGGCTAGACTTACCTAGCTAGATTTACTTGATGAGAAAAGGAAACAAGCCTATGACCACCTCATGGTCTATCAAAATTGCCTCAAGCGCAACTTCAATAGGAAGGTACATCTGCACCAATTTTAAGAAGGAGACATCGTCCTAAAACAAAACATGAAGGTCCAAGAAGACCAAGAAAAGAAAGGCAAGTTCGAGCCAGCATGGCTTCTTTCGGCTCCAACACCTATCAACTATCCATACTTGACGGTGAGGTCATGAATGATCCCACCAACATCATTCACCTCAAGAAATTCTATGCCTGAAAATCCTAAGTGTATCATGCTCCCTCAAAATGGGAAAATGGAAGAGAAAAATAATGAAAAAATAATAATAAAGAAAACTAAGCGTCCAATGGTGAAAACTTGGCAATTCAAGCACCTTGGATAGGTACCCTAGTGAAAAAGCTAGCAATTAGGTGCGTGGAGTACTTAGCCTTTTTATTATCTATTGATGACATCTATCTCCCTCATCACCCCTCTTCTCATTTTCCAAGATGTTCCCCATAGTTTCACCTTCACACTCCCAAACACCTTACGGCATTGCCTTTCAACATCCATCTGTTTCAACACCCTACCTAGATCCTGTATTATATTTTTAGTTCATATATCTATCCTATCCTTGTATTCTACCCCATGTATCCTATCAAGTGTATTTTATCCTTGTATTATACCACATGTATCCTATCAGGGGTAGCTTATCCTTTGTACTATTTCTATGTATCATATCCATGTAAAAATAGTAGTTTCCTATATATCATATCCTTGTAACAACAACAAGTACCCTATGTATTATATCCTTGTAACAATAGTAGTACTTTATGTATCATACCCATGTAACAATAACTATATTACATCAATGCTATCTCCTCATCCTAAGCTTTCCCCCTTCATACACATACCCATTATTGTATTTTATCATATGATCCTAAGTCACCCACCCATTGTATAGTCATGCTTGTACATTTTTGAGTCTTATAGTGAAACCCCATGTTATTAGCCAGTTGCCTGTAGGAAAGTATCATTGCCAATTTTGTCACCATCCTAAACATATTGTCACTAAATCCTTATAGGATGCTTCCTTTCTCATACCTAACATTAGCCCGTCAATACCCAGTTATCTTGATCTCTTTGGCAAAAGATTACTTTATCGTAGATTTGTTATTTCTTCTAATTTTGGTTTTTCTTATAAATTTTAGTTCAAATGGGTTTTTTTCATTCGATTTAGTTGTTTTCTCCCCACGGTCACCATGGTCTTCTATATCATGGTGTGTAGTGACTGGGACAACTTGAAAGCATCGTTTTGACTATGGTCTTTTTCTGCTTATGAGTTAGTTGGGTATGATTCTTGCATATTACAAACATGTGATCCCTTGTGGTCACATGGTGCACATGAGAAATATCATTTTCTTCTGGATCACCTAGCATCATTTCCATGCTAATTTCTGCGGGACTCATGTGTGATGCTAGGGCAATCCTTGCATGCTTATTTTAGTCAATCCTATGTAATATTACAAAAAAGCCCTTGATATTCCTAGTAACTTTGGCATATCCCTAATATTCCTATATCAAATAAAGTGCTCACACTACATGGTGGTACTTCTTTATGAAGTAACCCGCTCTCAAGCTTTCAATGTATCCCCTCACTCTCACCATTTTGTCTCATAAAAAACCAATTACTTATTCCTATCACCCTCACACACCTTTGTACCCACCCCTTCCTACATATCACACCTATTCTCTCTACCCATGTTCCCTCACAGTTGTCTTCTCTACCCCCTGAATCTTCTACACATGTTCTACTTAAAGTTGTGCATACTATTCCTCCTCCTTGATTAAGGTCATGACCAATCAATGATATGCTGCACCATTCTCCTACAAACCATGTCTATTTCCCTATCATTCTACATACCTTTCATATCATAATTTCTCATCATCCCTATGCCCCTTTGAATCCCTTCTCCTATTTTTTCTTTATCACTTGCCTCAGCTGCACTCTTTCTTTATGTCACCTACCTTTTGTCACCCTTCGGCTTCTTCCATCATCAAAATCTTGTGATACAAGTTCCTTATCCTCTAAACATTGGTTCTCTTCATTATCCTCCTCCTACAATTTCTAACTCCTTAGGCTAAGGTTTCACCATCATCAACTACATTTTCTATTATAACTCTAAATCCTAGCCTTGAGTTAATATATCCTCTTTCCTATCATCCTGACTAAGAGTTTGTTGGAAAATTATTTTCCCAACATCATATTCTTAATGGCCAGTATCTCATACTTTTCAAAATTCATTCTTTATCATATATAAATATCCTAGAATGAGTTTTCTTAATCATATCCCACCATTATAATTTGTCTTACATCATTGTAACTTATGTTTATTTATTTTTTATTTTTTTCACCATCATAGTGCTCCATTTATTTACCAGGTTGTATCATCATAAATTGTGTTAATTTATCATCATTATGGATTGGATTTATCTTATAATTCATACATCATATGTTATGTGCATGTGTCATATTTCATCATCTTGATATTTTAGTTCACTAATCATATGTTATTATCATAGCCTTTTTAGTTCATTTGTCATATTTCCTCATCACAGTTGGCATTCAATTTTAAAATATGCTCCATCATCATAAAACTCACATTCATTTTATCATAGTTTGTGTTCATTTAAAATCATAAGCCATTATTATAGTTTATGTTCATTTTATCACCTTATATCATAGGCTAAATGGTTTTCTTTTAACATAATCATCATCATAAGGTTGCATCCATTTTTATTATTATTGTTATCATACACATCATCAGAAGTACAAAACTTTTAACATCTCATCATAAAGCACATCACATCCTGCATCACAAACAAATCAATACTATCCAATCAACTCACATCATAAACATCACATCCTACATTACAAACATATCAGTACTATCCAGTCAAATCACATCATAAACAACATATCTTGCAACATCATGAATCTCATAAACATCACATCTTGCATAAGAAACATCAGTCTCTAATCTATATCTAAACATGTATAAACATCCACCTTGTAAACAAAATCATGACATCATCAAGTCTATACATGCATATCCAACTCCAAAGAATGATCTGCTATATATATATGTATATATATATACATATATATATATATATATACATATACATATATATATATATACATATATGTATATATATATACATATATATATATACATATACATATATACATATATACATATATGTATATATGTATATATGTATATGTATATATATATATATATATGTATATATGTATACACACACACACACACACACATATATATATATACACACACACACACATATATATATATCCCAACCACAAAGAATAAAGAATAAATCACCCCTACAAAAATGCCAATGTCCATCATAGTCCAAATACCCAGTATCCATATCATACGAATACACATATCAATACATTGGGTCTGCACCCACAAAAACACATCCAACGGTAGATCCAAAAATAACATATCAAAAACCAACATATCACTGATCTCCCTCCTTTGCTGCCTCCTCATCATGGGACTCATAGGTGTCCCTCTCTACCCCTGGCGCTACTAATGGTGGAGGTGGTGGCCCCATCCGTCCTCCTCCCATCCCCGAGCTCTCTACCTCATCCCTCCTCCCACTCATCCCCTTGTCTTACTTCTAGCTATGTCTTGTCCTATGGCTCTGCCCTATGCACTGAGACCCACCTATCCTTTGTGAGCCCCTAGTGCTCTATCCACTCTCTGCCCCTCCTCCCTACGTATTTGTGTGGCTCCCTACTATACATAATCGTGTCAGTCATCTATAGTGCTCTATTTGATCCATTGGAACTGCTACATAATACCTCCCCTAATAAAACCCTGCTCTCTCTCTCAACTCCTCCACCTCTCCCTGCAACCTCCTTAGCTCCTCCATACCTCCACCAATCACCACCTATGCTCTCAAGGTCGCCACCTCCACCACCAATCTCTCTTGCTCCTTCTGAATGGCATCCAGCCTCACCTATACTGCCTACCTCTCCAGACTCACCACCTCTAACCTTCCCTCCACCCATAGTGTCCCCACCTCTATCCATGCTCTATCTGTGTGTCTATCATAGTTGATCCCACTAATCTCTCTCATGTTGCATGTCTCGTAGCAACTAGCTAGTCGCCTCATGTCTTGCTGGAAGGACATGTATCAGCCTACCAATCCATCATCTCCTCTCCCTACCAATGAGCCCCCTCTACGACTCCCATCTCCTCTACCTACTAGCCCCTATGGCCTTTGCTCCTCCCCCTTGCGGTCCCCTCTCCAACACTGGCCTCTCCTCTCTCCTCTCTACTTGTCCCTCTCTCTCCTCTTGCCTCCTCTCTCCTTTTTGCCTCTGCCTCGCTAGCCCCTCCTCTTGTGCCACTATCTCTGCCCACTATCGCAACCCTCTCGCTACATATTTACCATGTCTAGCTAGTGGGGCTATCTCCCTTGCCATCACTATAGCCCTAGTCACTTGTGCTCAGCCTACTAGCCTTAACCACTAGAACCAATCTTGGTACTTCTGTGTGGAGCCCACATTTGTTGCTTCACCAAACCAATCCCATTGCTATGGTAATAACTCCCACTAGGCATGAAGTAAACCATCTCTCTGTAGCGTCGGCCCATAAATTGACATTGGCTCTCATGTGACCCATTAATACCAATTCAGCTCCCCTAGAGCCACCTAAACCCACCCAAACTACTGCAAGGCCCTATCTAACCGATACTACTCAGCTATGTACTCCCACTACCCAAAAATGAAGCATGGTGATATGGTGTATGGAAGATATTGTCCCTCCTTCGCCCATGGCCCTAGCCCCATATATGGTCTCCATACCAATACCTTGATCTCATCTATCTAGACTTGCTAGTAGTCCACATCCTTTGTATGATGGTATGTCAATGGCTCTCCCTTGTTGTACGCCATTGGCTCCTGTACCCAACTATCCCTTCATCCAATCAGCTTGAATGTCGCAATATGGTCCCACACCCACACCTATAATAATGTAGGGAATCCTATGCTCCTCCCCTGTCATCCAACTCCCTAATGGACAATTTGATGCAGATGCCAATATAACTCTACTAGCATCAGAGACCCCCAAGCCGCCAGTACTCCTGCATCCACTATCTACATAATCATCGGTATTAGTGCCAAGGTAACTCATGTCCCACTTGTATTCAGGGCAATATACCCCGATACTAGCCTATATACATAAAAATAGATCCACCTCTTTGTGGCTACCTAATACAAATGCTCATCCAATGCGAACTACCCTTGACAAATCTGATACACTACTCCTAGCCCCACCAGCCCCTACATTGTTGCCTCACCAATCATCTCCCTAGCCAACATCACGAGCATCCCTTGCACTGGTAACCAAAAAATCCTAGACACATCCTCCAATGTAACTATCATCTCCCTTTTCAGTAGGTGAAATTTGCCCATCTCACTGTGCCACTGCTCACACAAGGTAGTCACCATTTCCATATAGGTGTGAGTATGTGGTAATCTCACCAAGTACCCCAGGCTGATGACATTAATCTTCACCCAGTCCATTGGTGAAAGCTTCTCTCTGGCACATAGTATGGCTGCCTATCACTCACATGACACCAATGCATCTAGAGACCACTACACACAAACTAATCACACGTCAATTTTCCTTTTTACATTGCCTCACTTATAATCAACCCCCCATCCCTCTACCCAATCCCTCCTTTGCCTATGCCTCTTTCCCCTTTCCTATGTTCCTACCAATGCATTCTCGCCAACCTCTCAAACTCATGATCCCACTGAAACAAGTTCACGCAGGATCATTTTTTGACCCATTCCCCCAACGCGTTCCTGCGAACCTATCAAACTCGCAATCTTGCTAAAAAAATTTCTCGTGGGATCATTATTTGACCCTTTGACCTCCCTTAGACCTAAACCTACATCCCTGCACATGCTTTCCCGCATAACTTAACCCTAGCAATCCTGTTGATGTATCTTACCGCAGGATTAGGTCTAACCTACCCCTCCCAGTCAACCCCTAACTCATTCTTGCATTGACCCATTTCTTGCAGTGAGATCACGTCCCACCATGAGAAGTGCCTTTTTCCTCACAAAATCGTGTTCCCACTACCTTATCCTCATTCCTATAGAAACTTCTTACCCAAATTCATGGTCTTGCAAAATGCTTTTTCCAGCCTTTTTTTCCTCTTTACCTAACCATTTTTTGCGAGATCGTGATCTCACTGGAACCATGTCTGCAGGATTGATTTTTTGACATTGTGGGAATGCTCACAATGCTATAAAATAAAAAATGAAAGGTTGGTTTTTTGACCCTACAAATCTATCTGGTGTCTGCTGCACCCGTACTTGTCATACCACATCCGCTTGATGCTTTGGTCATCCAAGTGTGACCATCATATTGTCCACCTCAGAGCTCCCAACAACAATATCTCCTCATTTGTATGAAAGCCAATAGCCCCCCTCAAGCCCCTTATAAACCCCCTAGGTGCCCTATCTCCTTTTTGACTCCTCTAGCACCCTCCAAATCCTCCAACCTTATTTCTTTTTACCATTTCCCTATCCTTTCCACCCTCTTTTCAACCCTTTTGTCTCCTACTGCTCACCTAAACTACCTATGGCTTTTCAAGAAGTTACTGAGCCTCATATTCACTCCTCACCGCCTTCTTAAGGGGACATTACATAGTCCATTCTCTCTTCTTCTTTTCAAAACCAAGCCAACCGTGTTGATTTAAAAGTCTTCTTCACATCATTTATATTAGAACTTATTTGAAATAGTGTTGTCCCAACACTATGTCAAAGAGGGGCAAAATATAGATACCTAAATTTGATTACATCAATAAGTAATCATATTTAGTCATCTTCTGGGATATTACTAATTAAATATTTATTATTTAATTAATTAATTGTCATCTCTTAGTTAATTAATTAGTTCAATTAAGTATAGTCCAATTGATAAAATCAAATGATAACCCGAAATCAATTTATCAATTAAATCCCTATTCCTCTATTAAATTGAATAAATGCTCAAAATATATTTAATTTAATCTCATATCCCTTATTTATTAAATAAACTATTTAATAAATCATCCAAGCCCCTAAAACATCTTAAACCCTTTCATTACCCCTAATCCAACCCATTCACCCATACTAACCTCACTTAGCCACCTAACTAACCCATCCCATCAAAGCTAAGCCACTTGCCCCCTAACCCCCTTCCTAAGCCAAGTCTAATCCCCCTCCTAAACATGTGCACAACTTTAAGCAAGGCTTAAGACTTGCTAACCCAAACTAAAGTCAAAAAGTCTCCCTTATCCCCTTCTATCCCTATCCAAGAGCATTAATAGCTCTTAAATGCCATTAATGACTCTTACATCCCTCTTACACACTCATCCTCCTTCGTTACTCCCTTTGACCAACCTTTAACAAGATTTTGCATAAAGGTTCTACTTGTATCTACAACAAAGATTGTCAACAAAGTCTAGAACAAATGAAAGGGTACTTGGCTAAACCTTCAGTATTGATGCCACCCATGTCAGGAAAACCTTTGATTTTATATATCTCAGCTACAAATTCCTCTCTAGGAGCATTATTAGCACAAAGTGATGAAAATAGAATAGAACATGCTATATACTACATTAGTCTCACTTTGGTGGCCTATGAGATGAACTACAACAACATTGAGAAATCTTGTCTTGCAGTGGTCTTTGCTTCTCAAAAACTCTAACATTATATGTTGGCATATATAGCTCACCTGATTGCTAAAATTGGTCCCTTAAAATACTTGTTTAAGTAAAGCTACAATTATTGGTTTCCTAGCTAAATGGATGATGATTCTTCCATAATTTGACATTTGGTACGTCAAATGCAAAGGTATCAAGGGGTAGGCCATAGCTGACCAATTGGTTGATTTTCCACTAGAAGATATAATGCCTATGTAGATTGAATTTCTAGGTGCCTCAATTATGTAAATCACTAAGAGAAGTTGGAAAATGTTCTTTGATGGTTCTTATACACAAAATGTGGTTGGGGCAGGCATCCTATTTATTTCACCCCATGGTTACACAATCCCAAAATCTTACAAACTCTTATTCCCTTGCACTAACAATATTGTAGAATATGAGGCCTTAACAAATGGCATCAAAATGTCTCTTGAATGGAGAATCATATAATTGCACATCTATGGATATTCCCAACTTGTCATAAATCAAGTGAATAATGAATATCAAACCAAAGATGACAAGTTGGTACCTTACAAGTAGTTGATTGATGCTCTAAGGAACTATTTCACTTTTGTGACATTCTAGTAAATTCCTAGAGTAGAAAACAAAGATGTTGATGCTATGGCTACTCTAGCATCTATCCTCTAGTCACAAGAAAATGAATCATGATTTGAGTTCCTAGTGGAAGAACTACAACATCCTGCCTATGATTCCTTTGATAACCATGTGATCTACACCATTGTAGGTCATGACTCATCCCACTATGCTCCCATCTTCTCCTACATGCATGATTAGGTTATTCCCAAAACCCTCACGTGTAACCAAAAATTTCAACACCTTTGCAATGCTTCACATTACAATTTGGTATCTGGTGACTTGTATAAGAAGAGTCTAGAAGGAATGTTGCTTAGGCGTTTAGAAATAGAAGAGTTTGAAAAGGCACTAGCCAAGGTTCATGACAACATTTGTAGGGCACATTCCAATGGCCTTGCACTTTCTCAAAAATTGCTTAGGGCATGTTACTAATAGCCAACCATGCAAGTTGATGTTGTTCATTATGCTAAGCCCTGCAAGAAATGTCAACTTCATGGTAACTTGATTCATGCTCCTGGACGTGAGCTTATACACTATGTGACATACTGGCCAACTTAGTAATTGGCCTTTGATTTGGTAGGGAAAATTCATCCAAGTTCATATGGTAGTCATAAGTTCATTATCATAGTGACTGAGTATTTCACCAAATGGGTTGAGGTTGTGCCCCTATCTGCTACTACAGGAAAACATGTTGCCCTATTTATACTCAACCACATCATTTTCACCATGACATTCCTTCCTCCATCATTACTAATAATGGAGGACAATTCAAGAACAAGGACCTTAAATAGTTGTGCAAGAAATTTAGAATCAAACAGCATTGGTCCTTAATCTTCTACCCTCAAGGGAACAACCAAGTTGAGGCCTCTAACAAGACATTGTTCAAGATTCTACAAAAATTAGTTCACAAATTAGGGATGGACTAGAACTTATAGATCAATCTAGCACTATGGGCCTAAAAAACTACCATACATACTCCTATAGGGGTCACACCCTTTTATTTAGTCTATGGCTATCATCCCCTTAGAAGTTGAGATGCCCTTATTGTCAGTCTCCTTGCATGGGTTGATAACCAATGAAGACCATTGGGTTATGTGATTATAGGAACTAGAAACTCTTGATGAACATCACAAGGCTGCTTTTGATCATATGAGGGCTTATCAAAAGTGCATGTCTACTACATACAACAAGAAAGTTCATCCCTGTGAGTTCCAAGTGGGTGAGCTTGTGTTTAGAGAAAATCCTAAAAATTAGTAGAACAAAGAATAGAAAGGGAAGTTTGAACCTAATTGATTGGGCCCTTACATTATCATAGAAGCATTTGGGTCTGGTGCTTATTAGCTTTCTACTCTAGAAGGGGAACAAGTGGCAAAGCTTGTCAATTTCCCACATTAGAAGAAGTTTTATTCTTAAAAGCCCTCAACTCAACTATTTGTATATATCTATTGATCCTAAAAAATTCCTAAAAATTAGAAAATGTCCTAAAAAATGATCATCTTAGTGAAAGCCTAGCAATAGGCACTTTGATGCATCACCAAAAAAAATCAAAATATTGAAAAAAATTTATTAAAAAATATGCCAAGTGGTGAATACCTAAAAATAGGTGCTACTTGAGACCCTTGCACCGATGTCTATCAGTCTCAATCACCCACTCTGCAACACATTTCCTATCTTGGAATTATTTCTTGTCCTTGTCTCAAGGGCACAACTGCTTAGCCTATTGAGGTCTCCTTGTGCATTAAGGTTTCTTTGGAAACTCTCAAAATATTTTTTCTCAATACTACCCCCCATGGACATTAAGTGTTTCTCAACACTTTTCAAATAGTTTACCTATAGTCTCAGATGCTGCGATATTTCTCACTATCAAAATCAAGTCTTGAAGTAATGGCCAAGTGACTTACACACACATGCTTAAACATTTTAAATGGTTGAGCTATGATGAACTTTATCTTCTTTGTGTGTTATGTGTGATAACTTCTTTGCTATGTGTTCCCTCCCTAACAATCTTTTAAGGATGTCACAGACTAGAAGACTGGGGGCATGGTGTAAGGAAACTTGGCAATAAAGAATATAACCATTTCCACATAACCCATAATAGATTTGAAATAAAATACGAAATTAAAATCCACATGCAAGAGAATAGACAACATACCCACAAAATTGTGGCACAAGATATACCCTGGGAAACCCTCATTGAGGGAAAAACCCAGCCTCCAAAAGCATCCATCATCATGTATTATTCAGCAAAAAAATACCATTGCCATATAACCATGGAAGCCTTCATGGCCATAGCCACAACCGAGCAAACTATGTGAACAAGCATAAATCCACACATCCCATGCCATGCTTCCAACCTTCACAAATGCTCCCTTGGCTAACCTGTCAAGCCTTGTCCCGCTCTACTCTTGCCTTTTGTCTTCTCCTTGTCACGCTCTTTTTTTCTCTCTACAACAACTACCCTTGTGGCTGCTTATATAGTAGCAAGTTCCACAAAACCACCAAGTGGTATTACATAAACCATGTGCTAAAACCATGTGCTACCTAACCCACTGACCCCACATTTAATATTGGGCATTTAATTCTTTTTCTCCAATATTAAATAATTACATGAAATATTTTCACAATGTTACAATACAACTCATCAAGAATATTCCATGGGAATCTTTACATGTTGCACGTCCATCTAGGTACAACATTACATAATAAAAAATAATAAAATAACAATATTATGCAATGTGTGCAACACCCATTATCTCAACAATCTCCCATTTGTTGTATACATTGCATAGGGTCAATCTGTAGCCACATAAATGAACAAGCGAACAATCCCTCCTAGCACATCCACCATCATGGATCAAATTACACCAAGTGCTCCATCTTGGTACCTGCAACAAAATCAAAGTATCCAGCATCTCAAACATGAATGATCTCACCTCCTATTATGCCACTCCCACTGGACATACATAGAAGCCATCCAAAGAGAAAGCCACCCAACTTGTCGCATTAGAAGATCATAAAATCCTGTACCAACTGAAATTCCAAGCACAAAAACTTGATCCAAAGGTAATCACATGTATCCGTAGTTGTCAAAATATCCATAGCTGAAATAGCACCCACAACAAAGTGCCAAACCCATCCAACTATCCATACCTCAAAGGTATAACAAGTGAATCTCATATCACCGACATATCCAATCTACAACCTGCAATCACAAGCCTCAAGAGCAATACTTGCCACATATATACCAAGAAGCTCCCACTACAAAAGATAATGTCAAATCTATAACCAATCCACTCACAACATCTCAAAGAAGTGAATCCATGTAGTATCAAGGACATCCACAATACATAAATTCATATCCTACAAGAAAACTCTCATAACAAGTCTCCAATGCTCTCCCAAGTTCACCACAACCAATAGAGGAAAGAGAAAGAAATAACCATGTCATCTCTCACATGACATACATGAGCACAAACCAGTGATCACAATCTCTAACCAATCTCAAATCCAATGTAGGCAAAACTGAACATCCAAGAAGATAACCAAGACTAGAGAAACCATGCAAATCATAACCTGTATCATGTCCTTCTACACACACCTCTAGATGTAAACTGTGCAAGTATGATCTCCTCCATAAAACCCTAACAAGAAGCCTCAACAACACCCAAACCATACCATATAACTAATCATGGATGTAAGCCTCTCACAAGAAGATCAAACTCAATAAACCCATTCCTAAACCAAGGAATATGCCCAATATAAAACCATCTCCCAAACTCAACCAGCATAATAACATATGCACATGGAGATAACCAATGCTAAACCATCTCTCAAATGAACCCTCCAGAACTAACTCATGTACCATAGCTCAAGATCCATATCCATGAAAGACAAGCATAAATATAATGCAACTGAGAGAAAATAATGGGCTATACCTCTCAAGTAGCAAACCGCCGAGTAGACCAAGAGTGGGGAATGAGAATGCTCATCAAGATACCCAAGTCTCCAACCAAGACTCATCTAAGAACAATCTCCTCTCAAGTCCATATCAGGTGACTGCCCCTCGGACTTCCTGTTGAAACCATCAACCATCCCAACAAATACTTCTCTAATCTAAGAGAAATCAGCGTCGCCACCGTCTCTAAGTATCCATGAGCACCTGTAACCAATCTATCCATGCCAACTCCAAATGCAACATAGCAATATCATGAAGTATCTAGCTTATGATCAGTGTACTCAATACCAAGAAACTAAACAAAGATCAATGTCAAAGTTCCAACCATGGCCTCAGGAACATAAACATGACAATATGATCTAACCATCTCAACCAAAGAGATAACATGCTCCACATGAACATACTATAACATGTCACAACTCTAAACGCGTATCAAGAGTATACCATGACATAATAATGAAACCATCCTCATATCAAGGATAACATGCCAAATAAAAGCATAAACCACACCTTTGCCAAGAACCCTATGAGTCCTCAAGATGCAACCATCTCCACACATCATGAAGAAAACCATCTCCACATACCATGAAGAACCATCTCCACATACCATGAAGATAACCAAGAACTCCATGAGTCCTCAAGATCTAACCATCTTCACACACCATGAAGATAACAAGTGCACCATGCAAATGTCAAAGATGCTTCTGCAGCAACAGGATCTAAGACAAACCTCCAACATCTGCAAACACTCAATAAACATATCAATGCTAACAACTCCCACTCAACCGTGGTACCAAGTCACCTATGGCATCATAAAGTTCATCTCCTATATGAAGATCCAAATCAAACCAGGAACTAATCCTGCACTGTCACCCCATCACTGTCACAAGCTCCCACTAAATCGTGTAGCCAAGCTATCCATGACATAATGATGAAATACCATCCTCTAACGATGAGAATCAACCAAGGCATCAAACCATCAAAGAACTCAAAGTGTACATCATGAGCTCCTCAAAAGAAACCAAATAACCATGATCCTCAAACCAAGAAGATATACCACCATAACTGAATCAGAAATCCAAGCTAATGAACATCAAGGATGTACCTGTATAACCAATCATGTCATGCCAAAAATCCATGACACCATGATCACATCCATGAACCAAGCATCTGGCTCTTAATATGTTCAACCTGTCAGCATAGTCAACCACAATCCTCTGCCATGACTGTACCTGGTAACAACATCTCATCCCTTCTACATGAAGATAAAATCATGTGACTTAGGGCATAGACAACCCAAATCCAAGCCACCAATCTGAATATGCATCAATAATGAAAGATCAATGGGCAAAGACAACCCATAACCAAGCTATAAATGCAACCTGTAAGTATAGACCGCTTACAACACTGCACAACTTGTAGATCCAACAAGTCATCATGCATATCCAAACCAAACACTGATAACCATATCATTATGAGACCAATCTAAAATATGAACTGAGTATACAATGACATCAAATCTTAAATCTCCAATGCCATAAACTCACAATGTTACCATAATCAAAATATACCTATAAACTATTCAGATCAATATATCAACAAATAAATCATGCCAAACCTGCACCAAATCTAAACCAATTTGTAGAGCTCTCTAAGAGCTTTCCATTGACTACTCGAAGTCCAAAATCCGACTTCGTATGCCCAAGTTATGCCCTAATCCGTGCTCAAAATAAACAACATCTGACTTTAGGGCTCTGAAAATCTAACAAAATTTCAAAATCATAGAACCAGACCTACACCATCTTGTAGTGCTCTGAATTAGCTTTCCAACGCCTGTAAGAACTCTGAAATCTGATATTCTGAGAGAAAGTTATGGCCATTTTACTAAGACAGTCTTTTTATCATTTCCAGTACGATTTTTCATTTTTAATTTTTTCAGTGACAAAAATTCCGATGGGATTAAATTTGACGGCCATCATGGGCTGAAACCAAAAAACTCTTTCATTTCTTCTGAACATGGCCAAACTAGGGCATATTATATATCAAAATTTATGGAAATGTCGACCCGGATCCAATGGTAAGGTCTGTTTTTACCCAGGAAGTCATTTCTACAAGTTACCCCCCAAAACCCTCATTTAAATGAAACATCCGAAAAAATATTTTTGTCCAACAATTTCACATGCCCAAATCTTTTAACATCCCATCATAACAGCAAACCCAAAACCCTCAGATCTGCAATAAATCATTCATATATCTTGCCCTTTCTTTTATCCTCTCATGCATTCCCATGGATTCAATCTAGGGTTACAATAATAAAACCATAGCTCTGATACCACTTGTAAGGAAACTTGGCAATAAAGAATATAACCATTTCCACATAACCCATAATAGATCTGAAATAAAATATGAAATTAAAATCTACATGCAAGAGAATAGACAACATACCTACAAAATTGTGGCACAAGATATACCCTGGGAAACCCTCATTGAGGGAAAAACCCAGCCTCCAAAAGCATCCATCATCATGTATTATTCAGCAAAAAAATACCATTGCCATACAACCATGGAAGCCTTCATGGCCATAGCCACAACCGAGCAAACTATGTGAACAAGCATAAATCCACACATCTCATGCCATGCTTCCAACCTTCACAAATGCTCCCTTGGCTAACCTGTCAAGCCTTGTCCCGCTCGACTCTTGCCTTTTGTCTTCTCCTTGTCACACTCTTTTTTTCTCTCTACAACAACTACCCTTGTGGCTACTTATATAGTAGCAAGTTCCACAAAACCACCAAGTGGTATTACATAAACCATGTGCTAAAACCATGTGCTACCTAACCCACTGACCCCACATTTAATATTGGGCATTTAATTCTTTTTCTCCAATATTAAATAATTACATGAAATATTTTCACAATGTTGCAATACAACTCATCAAGAATATTCCATGGGAATCTTTACATGTTGCACGTCCATCTAGGTACAACATTACATAATAAAAAATAATAAAATAACAATATTATGCAATGTGTGCAACACCCATTATCTCAACACATGAGTCATGTTTACTTGCTTTATGCTTATGGGTATACTTTTTTAGTCTACAATGTTTAGAGCATTCATGCTTGTCCTACTTGACACTTTGACTTACAACATATCATTGTTGACTATTTTCACAAGACCACACTTGGGGGTTATCCTGGCAGTTATGCCTTGATATAGGTATAATCTTGCTATATTAAACTTAGGGAATCTAATTGTGTAGCCATCTTGACTTACATGTCTTTAATGCTTATATTGGATTTCCACATTCCTATCTGATATTGATCATATTCATATCCTCATAGTTATACTAGTGATGGTTGTATGATCTAATGATGTCCCTAATAAATGCTCAATGATGAAATTAGAGTCTAAATGTTATGTGTTCCTTGATGGTAAACCACTTTGCATGTTAGTTTGCATTATAGGCTCATTTTCTAGCTTAGTGTTGCATTTCTGCATATGGGGAGAGCTCTCTCTTCATCTTCTTCGAACATGTCGACTAACTGCTTTCATACTTGCTTTTCTTTCTTCTTTATCATTTCTTTTCATCTTCTTGATCATTCACTTCACCTCTTTGCTATTCTATTATTATAAGGGGTTAATCTAAAAATCACATATAATCTATCCAAGTGTTACATATTTCAAAACATAAGTCTATACCATACACATGAAAGCTAAACATCATACATAAGAGAGATCTAGAAACATGTCAACATAAGCATAAAACATCACATGGAAATATAAAATGCTAAAACATCCATAAACATCCATAAAATGAGAGAGGTACACAAGGCTATCGATCAAATCTAGTATCTCATACACATCAAAATGTGTCACAATACATATACAATGTGAGATCCAATATCTGGATATCTATCTCAAAATAAATGGGGTATAATAAAAAACTATCATGAAAAATCAGCCTAGAACTGAGACTGACTCCCACCCTTTACAGCTAGTGGTGGCCCTGGTGGAGGAACCTGTCTCCTATTTGGTAGTTGTACCAAACCCTTTGATTTATTTTCCCTCTCTGAGGACATAGGTACCCATCAATCTATCAAAATTGTAGCAATGTATACCACATGATAGCAAGTTTTCCTTGTTGTCTATCACTCCACCTCTCATCAAGCCTCTACTAAATCATCTCTCAAAGATCTCACTTGTTAGCCTTTGCCTGCACATCCACTAGTTGTTGGTCTCACACAATGATAGACACAAGTTGTCTACAAGTTTACCTCCATGGCCCATAACCTAGCATCTCAATCATCATCTCCTTCGGTTGGTTACTCCCCCTATACTTCCACTTGCTTAGCTCTCATGTGTCTCAATAGATGCTCCTACTCTTCCTCATCCTCTACCTCCTCCTCATCCCTCGCGGCCTGGGCCTACATCCATTTCCTCCCTTCTTGAGAACTGCTCCCAGCCTCCATCCATCTACCACCTCTGCCTCTGCCATCTCCTCCATCTCCCCCCTATCCTATTGTTGTGAGTGGGGCATCTAGTCATGTGAATCATGGGAATGGATGCCTCTGCATCTTATATAAATATGTCAGGTCTACACTCGCATCTACTACCTCTAGCCTATAATTCCAAGGCTCACACACCAAGGTTATTGTCTCCTAGAGGGTTGTCTGATAATCTAGCATTGGAAATCATCCATCTACCTCCTCCCCATGATATTATGCATAGGTAGCAGTCTCTACTAAGACCACCTACCACTCTGAAAGCTAGCACCATACCCAACTAATCACAAAGTGCTCAATTATGTCCATGTGAATCCTAGCCAGTGGTCGACTATAACACATATACTCTAACTCCCAAGAGTTAGACCATCTATGCTACTATCAGTACAACCGCCACAAAAGTGGTGTAAGATCATCCAAAACCTAATGATGATAAGTAACATCTCCATTATGGCTTTGCAGTATGAACTATGTATATCTAAAGATAAAGGGTTAGCTATGCTTTCGTGGTTGAACTTGTGGTCAAATGATGATAATATGCTCCCACACCCATATTTGAGCTCACACTGCCCCACATGCCCAAGAATTCGTGTCATGATATACCACCTCATGTAGTTCATGATACATATCTATGAGAATCACCAACCCCCATGCCATCATTTGGGGTCACCCAATTAGATCTGCTACTAACCTACCCCATCCGAGTAGCAAGCACTTTTGGCTCTTATTGATAACTAGGGCCTAAGCATTGAATGAACATAGTAGACATTCCAATGGGTACTCATCACCATACTCATCTATGAGCCACTCCCAATTCAAATGGTATTCTAAGATGGTGACATAATGGAACATCTCCTGCACAACTACTCTCTCCTCTATCAGGGTCTAATCATAATAAAACTGTGACATATAGAAAAACCTCACATCAGTATACTTAGCATGGATATTAGAAACTAAAAAAAAAAAAGAGCAATCAAACATAGAAATCATTAGATCAGTGTAACATGGTACTTGAAGGATGTGATATAATCCTCTAATGTGATCGTTGCCTCTCTAGTAGGTAGGTGAAAGGTGTTGTGCTCACTATGCCATTGCTTGGCTAACATAGTCAACCTATGGGTTGCCCATATGTGGAGCATCTTTGTAACCCACTTCAACCCCATACTCGATATGGTGGCTCTCTTGTCATCATTAAGATGCTCTAAAACATGCAACCCCACCACTTTGGGGGCCTTGATGTGAAGTGTCAGAAACATAATCTATAAAACAAGGTCAAGAAAACATCAATAACATCAAAAAATGATCAAACACACAAAATACAACTCAAAATACTCAAAAAAATAGGTTATGTGATACTTTTTATTATATCTAGGCAATATTTTACACTGACTCACGTGAGATTTGGGTATAGCCCATATGATACAACTTTGCACATCGCGTGCTACTTTTTTTTATGAGAAATATCGTGCAATATTTTTCAAAGTACCTGTGCGATACTTTTTAAAATATCGCACAATATTTTTTGTACAACCCTATAAACATGTAAAAAGGAAATAAATAAACCAAAAAGTGATAAAATATTGATAACTTATGGGCACCTCGTAGTTGGCTAGCCGATTGTGTAGCTGGTTGCACTTAAAATGGTGTTTATGGATAGAAATGTTTGCTAACACTATTTTTTCTCTGTCTAAATCACTCAAAAGCTCTCAAAACCATAAAAGACAAAATTAATTGAAAATGACACTTGGACCCCTTATATAACCTTCCAACCTTATTTTGACTCATTTTTCAAACACCTCAAAATTCTACAAAAATTGCACCCTTAGCTAATTTTGACGTCCTAGATCCATTTTTGGGATCAAAATCAAAATAAGAGTTCATCTTCATAGTCAAAATCACATTTCAAATTACACCTTCTTCTATGCAGTAAGTTGTCCCCTTGAGGTCTAATCTTCGTATCTTCACTGGAGCATCTTCATTTCTTCATGTCTTCATCATTTCTACACTTCATATCTACTCCAATTCACATTTTCATGTCTGAATCATCTTTATACTTGATTTGACCTAATTTTCATACTTATCCTTCATGGTCAACTCTAGTCAAACTAGGGCATTCTATCATTTCCTTATGGTCACACTTTAGTTTTAATCATCTATCTATCATCTTGGACATTGATATATCTCAATTTGCTCATGTCTAGCTCATTTATGTATTCCCCTTATCTCATTTTGATTTCTACCCCGAGGGGGCAAAAGTACTCTATCATCACTTGCTACAACTATCTATTTCTTAGGAGCATATGTTTGATATTTTCATTTTCTCTTGATCTATCTACTTTGCCTGGCGTTAGCATTCTTCTCGAGTTTTGAAATTGTCTCTTTCCTAGTGTTCAGTACTACCGCTATCAAGTTGTACATTCAGGATTTGTTATCTCTTTTGACATTTCATTCTTCAGAATTAGAAATCTCTATCTATTGCTACCTACTTGGCTTTTATTTTCTTTGACGTAATGTGTTCCTAGATCGATCACACATTAGTCAGATAGGAGCAAATGTAATCACCTAAAAATGGTCGTCTAGACTATTAGCCCCCTTCTCAACATTTTGGCTAAATTAATTAATCATTTGCCTAGGCCAAATTGCTAAAAATCAATTAATTTGATTATAACCTATAGTTTGACTATGTTATCCTAAGTTCATTATTTTATTAAAAGAACATGTCCCATTTTAATTAAATAAAAAGGACCCCATTCTTCTAACCCACTCAATGTTTACACACAAAGTCTTATTTCTATTTTGCAAATTAAAGGAAAAGACTCTTTTTGTCTCACATGCAAAGTCAACTCTTTGTTTATTGGTTGACTTGTGTTTGCACATGGATCAATCCCATTTTAAAACTCCACCCTTGATCATTCATCATTTGATCTTGATCTCCACTGTCCATATGTCTTTAAAAGAAAGAGCTCTCCCCTTCTCAAAGGATCCACACTCTTGAGTATTGTTATGTTGCAGGTTTACCATTCGAATCCTTGACATCTTTTGTGGATAACCTCTACTTCTTGTCTACTTTCTAGAAACCATAGCATTTTAGCTTGGAATCATATTGCATAATGGCTTACTTTCTTTTACTATAATCTAGCTCACATAGCATAACAAGGTTGGTTTGTAATACTTTCATTTTCTTAATCTAGCTACATTTGTTCATTTCATTCTAGTGTAGATTCATGCTTGCATTGCATATTGGAGGAATCCCTTTGTGGACACTTACATTCTTGCATCTTGTCTCAAAGAAACCTCCCACTGCATGGTTTGCTAGCAAGAAAAGTATCTCTAAGGCTCAACTGAGAGCCTGCATATAGTTGAAACATACTTTCTTGCACTTTGTGGTTAGGAAGCTCTAAGCCAACATATAGCTATTCCAATCTCATAGAATCACTTGGATAGAAGGGCTTAGAGTGTGACACCTTTTGAGTATATAGTATGCAAGTGTGCTTTTGGGGTCAAATTTGAGTGCACACATTACACACTCAATGACGGTGTGCATGGTGCTCACATGGGCATGTTTGACTCTTTTAGCCAAAAATGTGTCTTTTTGACCATCTGGAATTTCTTAGGATTGACTGACTACATACCCTAGACTAACCTAGACCCAGACAAAGATATTCAATCACTGAGGCACTTGATTGGGTGACTTATTCTATAGAAAGGGATCTCTCAACTAAAAGGAGTCCCCATTTTTAGTCCAAAATGGGGTGTGTGTTGTAAAACCACAACAAATTACCCCAACAAAAGGAAGAAATGACAAAGGCATTTGTTTATCAACAAGCATTCCTAAAATTTATGTCAAGTTTGAAACTTGATTTTAGAAGTCATAATAGGACTTTTGAGAACTTGAAAAACTAGAAACTTAGAATCTCAATTTTACACGCTCAGTGTGTGTTTAATGTCTCAATTCCTTTTGACATCTCTAGGTGCCAACCATCATGAGTGTCTACCAACATGGAAACAATATTTTTCTAATTGGAATAATCATCAAAATTACCATAGGTCTAATATCAATCACTAGATTATTAGATGAGAGAATCCATTCAGAGGGCTCTTAATGAGTTATCGATTGCTTGTGTTTGAATCTTTGTAATTCTTTAGCTCACTTCATGGAGCTTGTGTGTTTTCACTTGATTATTCCTTGAAGTCTTTTGTTTATTATATGAAATAGGATAACAACTATGACATGTTAGCTCTGTATTTTATTTCCCTTGCAAGCATCTAGAATATGTTATGTAACACCATTCTAATTTTCTTTTTATTCCTTTTTCTTACCTTAACCACATTTAGATTGTGTGGCCAAGGCATTGGTGTTCCCCTTTTGGACCAATTTCTAGTTTGGTAACTATTGTTTTCCTCTTTTCATGAAATTTTTGGAAATTCTCATGCCAAATGGTGATCTTTGCAGGTCTCTAAGGAGAACCTACATCTAAACCAGAAATTTTTGAATTATCCTTTGCTATAGTCCACCTAGATTTAAAGATGACCTGGATGGTCAATTCTTTAAATTTGTAAAGTGTTGAGAGTGATCAACTTAGACTTTGATTTTAAGGATGGAAGTCCTTTTTGTTTGCAATTAGCACCTATAGTTAGTTGGTACAAGAAACAAAGTTATTTAAATGCTTTGATGAAGAAATACATCTTTCAAAAATTGAGGCCAATTGGGATGGTCTTGTTGACCGAGGGAAATCCCAATTACACATTGTATCATCTTAAAATAGAAGCACTTCTATGTTAATCTATGTTAAGAGTGTTTATCCCTCCAAGTAAGTGGTTTGGGGTCATGCCAAGCACCTTGAATGAGTCTTTGCATGGATTTGGTTGTTTTCCCCAAGTTCTGCTTCTCTCTTTCTATTTCCAGCCTATTTTTGATAACTTTCTCTATGAAACTAAGGACTTTTAGTTTTTGGGTCAAGGATGACCTTTTAGATCAAGGTTGACCTCAACCTTGACCTAGGTTAAGGACAACCTCAAGCTTGACTTAGGGGAGGTTTGACCTTGTCCCTAACCCTAGGTCTATTATTCAATTTCCAGGAGTTTTAGGACATCGAGCATCAAAAAGTTTCTTTTTCCCACTTCTGGGTTAGTTGTTTCGAGTTTTGGAATGGTAGACTCTTAAATTACATTTAATCTAGGTCCACTTCTAGTGGTTAAGGTTGAATGGGATTTAATGCTCCCATGTCGGCCTTCTCTAAGAGTTAGTGCCTTAGATCTCTATATAAGGAAGCCTTCTTCCCTCATTTTGACAACCATATTTTTCATGATCGCATACACTATCTATGAAAAAAGTTATTATCTACCTTCTATGAAGTAAAGATCTACTATCTATCAAGCATTTAAGTGTTCAAGTGTTCAAGCATCCAATTCATTAAGGAGGTCCATTATTAGCTATTGGAGGATTCAATTTCTATGGAGCCCTCTTGTTGAAGATTTATCCATCTACATTCATTCAAGCCTTCTTCTATGCAAAGATACATTCAAGATTGGTTTTGAAGATCTAATGCCATTGATTTGAGACATCCTACATGCATCTGTATATTTATTTGGAGCATCTGTACTTGTGGATTCAAGGATCCTCCACAAGGATTTCAATATAAGAAAGGTGAATAGTTCCATTTACTTTTTTTAATACATATTGCAATTTCAATTCAATTTCAAGGTTAATTCCAAACTAGAGTTTGACTAAGGCAAACCCCCTATATAAACAAAAAAAACCATTTTTCTTGCAGATATAGGTGTGGAACAACGAATTGAAGAGTAGATTCGGATACCCTTTTTGTCAAACTTGCGAGATCCATGAACAAAATTTTTGTCATAGTAGTGCAAGTCAAGGTTGACTTTTTGGAGTACAATTGTATGGGGTAAGATTGTGCACTGCTATTAGGGTCAAGGTCAACCTCCCTTCAAAAGGACAAAAGTTTTTTGGGTTTTCTCTATCTTGACATTTCCAGTCTACAACAAGTTGCAAAGATCCCCGAAACTATACATAGATACCAGAAATAAACATTTTCTAGAAACATTCTACTTTAAGGTTAGTATTTTTATTTTGTCCATTTTAAGATTTAAGCATATACTTCTTAAATAGGATGATCATAGGACCTCTTCTCTCCTTATTTTCCTTTACATGGTCCATTTATGGATTGATCACTCTCTTGTGCTTAATCAATTTGGATCATTCCTATTGGAAATTAGGGTTGAGAATAAACACTATTTTCACCCTATTAATTTTGGTGAACTTGGCATGCTTACCGTTTTTTCTTTTGTGGAATTAGATCACCCTATTATGTTTTGCAGTGTTAAATTTTATTTCACATTTGTTAGGTCTTTTCTTTCATCAAGATTAGATTTAGTTTATGCTCTTGCATTTTGAAATTCAAAAATACAAGAAAATGCAAAATCTCTTTCAAAATACAAAAATATTTATGCTTTATGTTTTCGTAGTTTAGTTCATTTACATTGCATTGGTTTATAAGCTTTATTACTTCTAGTCCTACTTCTAATCTTAGGGTTAGACTCAGTTGTAGAAATATGGGTACCTTTGAGCCTAAGCCTTCTTCTCCTTTCCTTAGGATTCTAGATGAGACTTTAATTCTTCCTAATTCTAATCCTATTATGGAGCAAAACCCTTCTCACTCATCTCATGATGAGGATGATGCTTTAAGAGTTACTCCTAAACAAGTCCAAAAAATTTCAAGTGAACTTGATAAAATGGGTAATTGGCTTCTTCAAGAAAACCATAATCAAGATTATATTCAAGCTATCTAGCTCTTAAGAAAGTTCTTCATGATAGTGACCAAGGTGTTAATCTTTTGTGTGGTATTACTCACATTGTGCATTCCAATGTTAAACCTTTAGCTCAAGAAGCTCAAGATTTAGGGTCGTTTCCTCCTATCACTAGTGTAGAACCTTCTTATGTTCCTCTTCCTAGTGTTCCTGTTTATACTCCTTTGGTGATTATTATGGCTCCCTCTATCCCAATGAGTGTTTGTTACATGTCCCTTCCTACATCATAACCTTCTTATCATATTATTCATTTTACTTATTCTACTCCTATGGTAACTGTAGTTCCTAGTGTTCCCCCACTTGTGTCTTCTATTCTTGTAGCTTTGTACACCTTACCTAGTGTTTCTAATATTTCTAGTTCTCCTATTTATTATAATGATTCTAAAATTATTAGTTTTTCTCAAACTGTGTCATCTTTACAACATTAACTTGCATCCTTGACTCAAAACAAGTTTAGTATTCCTACGTGTGACATTGGAAGTCCTTTGTCCCAGGATATTATTCGTACTCTCATTTCTCAACAAGCCAATATGCCTCATCTTGAGAATTATAATGGTAAGGGAGACCCTGTTCATCTTGTTAAAACATTTTAAATCCTTTGTAGTGATTATGCTCATGATCATAGGATTTTAGCTAAGTTGTTTGCTTGAACTTTTCATGACAAGGCCTTACAATGGTTTTGTTCCTTGACACCTTATTCTATTAATTCATTTTCTCAACCTAATAATGCTTTTATTCAACAATTTCAAAACAACATTGTCCTTAGGTGTCTTTGATTGATTTGATGCATTGTAAACAAAATTCTAAAGTAAAATTGAATGAATTTATTGTTAGATTTAAGCATGCTCAGATTTCCTATCATGTTCCTAATATTGATATTCAACATATGTTTATTTTAAATTTGCAAAAGGATATTAGAGATAAGATCTTTCTTACAAAATGTACTTCTTTTCAACAACTTTGTGTAGTGCTCCATCATTATCAATTACAAGTGAGTCAATTTGAGAGCACCACTCCATTGGCTCTTATTCCTGTTGATATAAGTGGTGCTTCTCCTAATCCAAATAAATTTCAAAAATTCAAAAATTATGTCAAGATAAATAAAAAAGCAAATGCAGTTACTGATCAATTTTTTGTTGCATCTCATAATGTCACTACAACTAGTACTTTTCGATTAAATCGTACATTTACTCCTCTCTCTAAAACTTTACATTCTATTATGAATAGGTTGTTAACTTCTAATATGATTACTTTACCTCATATTCAACCTCTTTTACCTACTATAATGACATCTAAATCTTTTGATCTGAAAGCTTTTTGTCAATATCATCGTCAAAATGGTCATGATTCTGAGAAATGTTATTCTTTAAAATATAAAGTTCAAGACTTAATTGATTCTAATGCTCTATTTGTTGATAATTTTGATGGTAGTGGGAATAAGTCTATTTTTCCTAATTCCTTTACCTACACATGATACTAATACTATTGCTCAACCATTTTCTATGGGTATCGTGTATGATTCAAAGATGTATGGTCTTAATCATGTTATTAATCAAGTGGAGCATGTGGTTCAATTTGTATCTCTACCTTAGTCTCAACCTCCACTTCAATCTCAAGTTTCAACTTTACCTCAACTGAAACCCAAGCCTAAATTGAAGCCTCAACCTAAACCTCAACAACAACCTAAGAAATAAAAACCTCAGGAACTTTTGACTACCTTTGATGATTATGAGACTATTAAAGCTCCTGATGGCCCCCCTTTATATTTATGCTAAGATTTTTGAGATACTCACTCATGGTTGTCTTGTTGATCCTACCTCCTTAGTTAATGTGATTACAAAAGAAAATATTTTTATGAAAGGTTTGCAATGTGATTTTTATGATACATCAGATGTGTGCATTCAAACTTGAAATGGTTTTCTTTATACATCATTTGGAACTATTGATTTACTAATTGAACTTTGTGGAAAAATTGTGAACACTACCTTTGTTTTTGTTCCTACTTCTGATCAGTTTCTAGTTAATCTTGGTTCGTCGTGGTTAAATGCCATGCATGTTGTTGCTTCACCTATTCATAAATGTCTTAAGTTTGTTTATGATGACAAAGTGCAAATGATTAATCATAGTTTATATCATACTTTTAAGCCTAGGGATTGTGCTACACTTGACTTCTTTTGGCCTTCATTACCTAACTCATGTACTTCTCAGCTTTGTCATCTTTTTTGGTCATATCAAGCCTATAAGCATCAAAATATCCTTGAGTTAAGTTTACCTCCTATGGATATTAACCATAGTATTTTTCCTAAACCCTTCATACCTCTTTTATCTATGGCTTCTACATCTATTAATCAAGCTCCTTATGTTGCTTGTCAATCTCCTATTAATCCTATTAATCCTCCTATAGAACCTATGAAGGATCCAGTAATTGTTCCTCCTAGTTCTCAAAAAATTTCAAGTAAGACAAAACAAACTTGGTTTGCTAACGAACATTGTAAAAGTGCCATGCTCAAGCTAAAGCTTGTAATTCTATTCTTCAAAAATCTTTACCTTTTTTGGATACAACTATGCATGATGTGTTAGAAGAAGTTGTTGCTAATAATGATGTTAAGTTGCATGCTTCTTATGATTCTATTTGTATCTTAGATCCTATTTTGATTAATCTAGATAAAGAAGATATTTTTCATAATGTTGATGATGAATATGAAACTATTGACATTGACGTTGATTTGACTAATATGCTTTCCTCACAATTAACACTTGCACCTAGAATTGAACATTGTGATTCTCAAGAGGATATGTGTTTGGAACTGGCTATCATTTTTACTATGTTGGATATAGTCCCTCTTGCGAGTTACCCACCCTCCCTAAATAATATATAATGAAATAGGGAGAGTAGGTAGTGCGCTTGATTGGATAATCCTTCATGGTAGCCCTTTTTGTGTTTGTCTTTTGTATTGTGCTTCTCACGTCATATGTTTGCTAAATGTTGTTAGATTCTTTTATATGATCTTTGTTGCTCTATTAGTGCAAGGTGATAAAAGCATTGAACCTGTTGTACTATTCCTCTATATGAATCTCTATTCTTACACATGTTGTTTCATGGTATGTTGTACTTGTGTTATTGCTCATACATGTCTCCTTGTGTAATCTACTTGGATTTGCAATTTGGTAGCACCGATTCTTTTTGGTCTCTAGGTAATGATCCAAAAAGATTCTTCTTTGTATCTCTTATGTGATCTTTCCTCCTCTGTGATTGTAGTTCTACTTTCTTTGGGGAATGATGTCAATTCATTTGCAATAATATCATTATCTTATGATCATATTGACCCCACAGTAGGTAGATCCCTTTTGTGTTCTTTATATGTTTATTTACTATTTCCCTTGACTTGTCTTTGTTTGGGGGCATCTCGTAGTGGAAACTCAATCAATTGAGTTGTTTATGTTTCCATCAAATCCATTGCTCCTATTAAAGTGTTAGCAATGACTTTAATGTGGGAGCATACGAGCATACACTCTTCTCACCTATAGCACACACACACACACACACTTTTCAGTACATATATTATTTTTCAAGATACTTCTTTCTCCCTTTTTGGATTAGTGACTAATCCTAAAATCATGGATTTATATTTTAGGATCTCTTGATCCCTCCAATTTCAAATATATTATTGATCCCTTAAGGTTGAAGGTATCCTTAAGATTGGATCTCTTTTTACTTTTTGGTTTTACTCTTATAAAATAGAATATTCTTGAGAGTGAATCTTTGATGGGTTGACTAGTGAGTAATCACATTCACTAGGTGGTTCAATTCCATCTTTCTAGTTACACAGTTTCCTTGTGTGGTTCACAATGAGACATAAGTTCTCATTGGGCAAGATAATCACACTCTTTTTCTTTTTCTCTTTTTTCTAGAGATGTCTCTCTTATTATGATCTTAGAGTTGATGAATACTTGAGTCTCTAGGGGCTTGGGGATCTCTTTGTCCCTTTGATTTTAATAAGATTATCTTTTTCATTATGATCTACTTTACCAAGAGTTTGCATTGAGTCCATACTCTTGCTAAAGTGGAGGCTAAATGTATCATCTTAAAATGAAAGCACTTTTATGTTAAGAGTTTCTAGCCCATTGAGTAAGTTCTTTGGGGTCATATCAAGTGCCTTTAATGGGTCTTTGCATGAATATGGCTATTTTCCCCATGTTCTACTTCTCTCTTTCTATTTCCAAGCTATTTCTAACAACTTTCTCCATGAAACTGAGGACTTTGACTTTCTAGGTCAAGGATGACCTTTTAGGTCAAGGCTGACCTCAACCCAAACCTAGCTCAAGGATGACCTTGACTTGACTTAGGGTAGGATCAACCTCATCCCTAACTCTAGGTCCATTTTTCAATTTCTGAGAGTTTCGGGACATTGGGCTTTAGAAAGTTTATTTTTCCTGCTTTTGGGTTGGCTATTTTAGGTTTCATAATGGTAGATTCTTAAATTACATTTAATCTAGGTCCACTTCTAGGGGTTAAGATTAAATGGGATTTAATGCTCCCATGTCAACCTTCTCTAGGATTTTGTGCTCTAGATCTCTTTTTAAGGAAGCCTTCTTCCCTCATTTTGAAATCCATATTTTCCACGAGTGCATACACTATCTATGGGAAAAGTTATTATCCACCTTCTATAAAATGAAGTCTATCTATCAAGAATTCAAGCATTCAATTGTTCAAGCATCCAATTCATCAAGGAGGTCCATTGTTAGCCATTGAAGGATTCAATCTCTATGGAGCCCTCTTGTTGAAGATTTCTCCATCCACATTCATTCAAGCCTTCTTCTATACAAAGATGCATTCAAGATTGGTGTTGAAGATCTAATGTCATTTATTTGAGACATCCTACATATATTTCTACATTCACTTGGAGCATCTGTACTTGTGGATTCAAGGATTTTAATCCTCCACAAGGATTTCAATATAAACAAGGTGAATAGTTCCATTTACTTTATTTATACATATTGCAATTTTAATTCAATTTCAAGGTTAATTCCAAACTAGTGTTTGACCAAGGCAAAACCCCCCATACAAATAAAAAAACTATTTTTGTTGTAGATACAGGTGTGGAACAACAAATTGAAGAGCATATTTAGATACCCTTTTTGTCAAACTTTTGGGATCCACGAACAGAGATTTCATTAGAGTATTGCAGGTCAAGGTTGAATTTTTGGGGTACAATTGTGCCTTGGAGTAAGATTATGCCCCACTATTAGGGTCAAGGTCGACCTCACTTCAAAAGAACAAAAGTTTTTTTGGTTTTCTCTATCTCGACATTTCCATTCCAAAATAGGTTGCAGAGATTCCCGAAATTGTACACAACCACTAGAAATCAGCATTTTCCAGAATTATTCTACTTCAAGGTTAGTATTTTTCTTTTAGCTATTTTAAGATTGAAGCATATACTTCTCAAATAAGAAGATCATAGGACCTCTTTTATCCTTATTTTCCATTACATGATCCATTTATGCATTGATCACTCTCTTGTGCTTAATCAATTTGGATCATTCCTATTGAAAATTAGGGTTGAGGATAGGCACTATTTTCACCCCATTCACACACTAACCCTATACTATAAAATAACCTAAAGCAAACACATAAATTAAAGCAAATAAATGATTAATTTTTTCTTGGCACATTTTTAAAATAATGCTTCAAAAATTGGTCATTAACTAGTAATGGAACCAATTCCCTTGTAGAGTACTTAGCCTAAAGGTATGCTTTCCCTAAAATCTTTGTAATTTAATAAGGATTGATCCACAAACATTGAAACTTGGTATGACTACCTAGTTTTTCTTTTCCCTTGTCCCACTCAAGAATAAGGTCTAAAATTCTAAAAGATTTGATCGTGGCTCTCTTGTCAAACCAACATTTGATGACTTCTTGATGTTTTGACATATGTTCTAACATTAATGTCCTTTTCTTGTCTAATTCTTAAAAAAAACATTAATATGTTTGGGACTTTGTTGACATCCTCAACGTATCCTCTCATAAATTTCAGTACTAGAATCTTTAGGATGAGTAGGAATATTGGTTCTTGGTTGTAAACTAGTAAATATAGGGATGTTCCCAAAGCCTTCTTTAGCCTAACCCTATCTGTCCATAATGCATATTTTAATTGGGTATGCCAATCTCTTGGATTTTTTGTGAGCAAGCATTTTATGACTATTATCAAATTCTTGTTGGTAGATTTGGCTACACCATTCCCTTGTGGATAATAGTTGGATGAGAATTTTATTATTACTTGATCTTCTAATTCTCATTGAGTGAGACACATTGGTGCAAAAGATGTCCCATTATCACACACTAGGAAGAAACACATCCCAAACCTAGTCATAATGTATTCTTCTAAAAAGTCAGTGACCACTTTTGTTGTACTATTCCTTAACGATTTAGCTTCAATCCATTGTGTGCAATAATTTGGAGTTGTTAGAACAAGCATGTCCTGTAGATGATGGTGGGTTTATGGGCCCAACGAAATCTAACCCCCAATTGGTGAAGGGGAAAACTTCAAATACCGGTTGCAATGGTATGGTTGGTTTTCTTTCCCTATTGGTACTCGTTTGGAAAGTGTGACAAGAATGCATGTGTTCATACGTGTTCTTGAAAATGGTAGGACAACATTATCCTAATCTCATAATCTAATGGGCCATGGCCTCCACTAATTCATGTTTAGTATTGTACTTGTCATGGTATTATTCTCGTACTTCTCTTACTTCTTCACAACCTAAACATTTCAATTAAATTCCCTCATGATTTTTCTTGTAGAGTTTTCTATCTTGAATCATATATGATTCATATTTCATTTTTAGTCCTCTCTATTGGGAACTATTCATCCATTAAGGGTATCAATTTTGCAAGAGATAGAATACAATGTCTTGGTATCAAACATCTATGATCACCCCTTTATTGGTGTCCATTTGAGACACCATGCTTTCATCTTCATTATCTAGCTATCATCTTTGTTAACCCTTGTCCTCATACTAGCTTCATTGGTTGAATTTCTAAGTCAAATTCTTGTAAGATGGCCATCCATTTTCCTCTTCTTTCCCCTAACTAATTTTGTATTAGTAACTATTTGACTACAAGTTCTGGTACAATGGCATATACCTTGCTCCTAATTATGTAGTGACAAAATTTCTTGATCACTTTTATTAGGGTGAATGATTGTTTATCTAGATTGGGATAATTTAACTTGATATTTCTCAGTGGGCAACTCATAGTGATAGGTCTTTTGTCTTCTTTTTCTTTATTTTGTGTGAGAATACCTACACATGAATGTTCCAATGTGGAAGAATATACTTTGAAAGGAAAATCATAATTAGGACTCATAGGTATCGGGGCAATAGAAATATCCAAATTTGATATCTTCAAAAGATTTCTTGACTTTAGGAATCTAGTCAATTTTTGCTCCTTTCTTTAGTAAATTATTGAGGGGGTGAACTATTTTGGCGAACCCACTGATAAATTTACATACAAAGTTAATCTTCCTAAAGAAATAATTAAGCTCTTTGCAATTGTGGGGAGGCAACAACTTTAGAATTTCTTTTATCCTTTCAAGATCAATTGAAATACCTACTTCAGAAATGATGTGGCCCAAGAGCTTGCCTTTTGTAACTCTAAATAAACATTTCTTTAGGTTAAGAGATATATTGTATTTCTGACATTGGTTGAAAACTTGTTTTAGGTCAGCAATATGGGTACTCCTATCTTCTGAAAAGATTGTGAGATCATCTATATAAATAACTATGCATTTTTTTATCAACCCCTTAAATGTGTCATCCATCATTCTTTGAAATGTAGCTTCTACATTGATTAAACCAAAGGGCATCCTTTTGTAAGAAAATGTACCCCATTTGGTGGTGAATATTGTCTTCAATATATCTTCCTCGTCTACCATTACTTGGTTATATCCTGAGTATCCATCTAGAAAAGACATCATCTTAGATCTATTTACAATCAGTTATACTTTGTCAAGTGAAGGCAATGGATAGTTATCTTTTTAAGACACTCGATTCAAATTTTAGAAGTTTATGCAGAGGTGAATCTCTCCAAAAAAATTTCTTATAGGTACTAATTTAGTGACCCAGGTAGAGTGTCAGATTAGGAAAATAATCTTGGCATCTAGCAACTTCTAAACTTCACTCTTTATTAAGGGTTCAATAATGGAATATACTGATCTCTATCTTTGGTGAAAAGGCTTAGCATCAGACTTCAAAGGAATATCATGAGTGATGATGTTGAGATCATACATTTTGAGTTGCTCATAACTCCATGCAATGAAATTTCTATATTCTATGAGTAACTAGAGCATATATTCTCTCTCTCTTAGGAATTACAAGCCTTTCCAATTTTCATTATCTTAGGTTTTTCCCCTGTGCCTAAGTTATAAGAGTCACATTCTTTGATTCCCCTCTCTTTATTGCTCCTCTTATTGTATGTTGATTCGTCTTGATCAAAGATGTGTTCTAACTCCACCATAACCTTAGGAATAGTATTAGTTTTTAATTATATGATCTCATCTTCATCTTCCAGTTCATCCCTCTCAAGTTTATTGTTAGGTGTGTCATCAATTTCGTGCCCTTTGAACAAACCATTACATATGATGAATTCCATAATGTGTTGGTCATCTTGGAAAACCTAGAAATTAGTAATATTATCAGGGATAGATGGGGCAACCATGACTTCTACTGAGAACCATTTGAGTTTTTTCCTTTCAAAGGGTTGTGGTATGCTAGAAGAGATTTCAAGTGCATTAGCTACTACATTTCTTTTTCTTAGAATGGATTTGACATTTAGTGATTCACAATCTTCCATCAAGTCTCAAACTCTCTTATGGTAAGCGATCAATATTTTTTGATTACAAGAATAAATCAATTTGACTTGTTGAATTACCAACTAGGAGTCCCCTTCAACTATGAGTGCTTTGACATCCTTTTCTAGTGTGAAGAGGAATATGTGTATTAAGGCTTCATATTCTATAACATTGTTAGTACACATGAATTACAAATGATATACAACATAAAAAAAGATTTACCTTTGGGATTAACTAGCTCAATACCTGCTTCGGTTCCTAGTTTGCATTTGGAACCATCAAACTTGAGTGTCCATACTGGTTGTTCTTTTGGTTTCCTTTTGTTTGTCCTTAATTTATTTGACCAATTCTTGATTTTAGTAGTTTAAGGTTTAGGTTGAATGACAACTGAGGTCCAACCTTGAACTTTCAAAAAACATCTCCTTCTAAGAACTTTAATCATCCCTATAGGAGGAGAGGATAAAGCTCCCACATCTGAGGAGGTGTCGATGTATGAAGCATTTAGATCTTCTTTAGTTTCCTCCCTAAGGATTTTGTTCATGATTGCATGCATACGTAGGTGACTCAAATTATCTTTGGGCATTTCACTTGTAGTTTGGCCAATCGTAGAGTGTGCCAACTAAGTTAAAACTCAAGAAATTTCTTCTTGACAGTTTAAACACACAAATTATGAGTGGCTCATATGGTGCAACTTGTAAAATCCTGAAAGGAGTAGGATATTTGAATTTCTGTCTTCCCCCAAACACTGCAAATTTTCTATCATGTTATCTATGAATTGAGTTATGATTTCTTCATGTGGGGTGGATTCTCATGATCTTATAGTAGCCTTGTCATTGAAATCTCTAGTCAAAGCAATATCAAAAGCCATTACTTTGTAGGAGCCTAAGTCCGATTGAAGAAATGCCACTTCATTTGAGCATTATACTCTATGATCATTGTCTTTAATTTTGACTCCATGTCTGTCTTGATCTGGTTATTTAATACCTTTTAATGAAACCATAATTGAGTGAAATCCATTGAGAACCTTCCTCTTAAACATCTAGTCAATTCTTTGCTTAGCAGTAGACCACATGTTTTTGGAATTTCTACTACATGTATATCGATAATGTCCTAGATTCAGGGATCCAAAGTCAACTATATATGAACATCCTTCAACACTCTATTTTGTTATTTTGGATTACTATTCAATTCATAGGTTGTAGAGTAACTCCGAACTTTTGAGATAGTGAGAGTAGCATGACATTACAAGAAGTGCCTAACTTGATGAGGTAATTGTGAAGGTTTTTCCCCAAAATTCTGAGGCTGAGAAAAAAGGGGGGCACTTCAGCTTTTTCTTTATACATGGTAGACATAGCCTCATAAGTTTTTACCTGTGGCAATAATGTCTTATGAGCGCTAGCACTAGGTGTTGTCTTTCTATGATCAAGGGTTTTCAACAATGTTTCCCTTTGGCTAGGACAACTCTATAGCATATCATGCATTAAGATATTAGTCTTAGTTCTTTTTAAATCTTCAATGACAATATACTTCTTAGTTGACCAAGCATGGTTCTTTAGTATACTAGGTATGTTCCCTTGTGCTTGGGTTTGTTTTCTTGAGAAGGGTGCTCTTATAGGTGTCAGGTCTTTATTTTCTTTTTGGTCACACAACACTAGCTATAATCTAGGGGGAATTCCACCAGTCATGGGTTCCCTTTGATTACACAGGTTATAAATGTTCTAATTATCATTCCAAAAAGCAAACATCTCAACTAGTTCATGGTGTGATTCTTGGTTGAATGGGAAGAAGAACTATTCGTTACCTGGGTCTCTTATTCTGGTGTTCTATGGAGAAACATAAGATTCTAACATTATGGTGTTGAATTGAATAGGGGACTCATTGTTAGCATTATGTAAATTCTAGTTGATTTCTTGAATTGTGCTAAATAATGATTTATTATCATTTAGTATATTTTGGTTGGTGTCAAGCTGATTGATATCAATAAACTAAGCATTATTATAGTGTTTATGGGGATACTTCCATTATCGATTCTATCTCTAAAAACCATTGTTTCAATTTGGTGTGTTGAAATTTTTCCCCACGGTATTATTTCTACTAAAATTCTTGTTATAATTTTGACCAAAGCTATTGTTAAATGGGGTTGTATTAGTTCTTTGGAAACTATTATTCTGTCCTTGTGACAACCTAAGTTGGGTTAGCTCATTGGTTATCTGAGACAAGGTCTTTTTCATTTGATCTAGCTTGGTTGCAATATTATTTTATGCCTCAACAGATGGTGTGACTTTTTGTTCAAAGAAGGCAACGTTTGGAGGTTCATATCTTAGGCAGGCTATAGTTGGAGTTGAAGTAGTCGGTGCTTGTTGTAATGAGACTAGAGTTAATAGAATGAATTGACTAGGCATCACTTGCACTCTAGTAGGGTATGGTGGTACTATTGTACTAGAATAAGTTGGAACTATCATGCCTCCTCCATTGGGGTTAGCCTATTTAGTAAAGGTGGTTGCTTCTTTGAAGACCTTTTCTAGAGTGTCAATGTTTGCACCAATCAACCTCCTTAGGAAGATAGTAGTGAGGTGGTCCATAGAGTTTAAATAGATTTGAATTGCAGTCCCCATGGGTATGGTATAAGGGGTTTCCAACTTGTGCTATGACATGTGAAAATGATGATTGAAATGTGAGATAGTCTCTGATGGACCCCTCTTGATAGATATGAATTGGTGGTGTATCATGGCCGAATTGATGAATGTTTTGAATTGATCCAAGAACAACTTTTCAAAAGTTTCCCAATTTGGAATAAATCTTGATGGCATATTTACATACTAGTTAAATGCAACCTCGCCCAATGTGTATGGAAATAGATGAAGGACCATGTTTTCTTCTTGAATATGTTTTTAATTGTATATTTCTTTGAAAACCTTGATGTGATCTTTGATTGTTTATGCTTCTCTGTAGATGAACCTTGGGAAAATTTTCTCAGGGTGCTTGGGAAGGTCCTTGAGTAGACCTTGCAATTTGATTGGTGAATTTACCCCATGTTCAAAGAAAGCCATAGGTGGAGGGTTTAGCAAAATGATAGGTGGGGGTAGGTTTGAATGCAAAATAGAAAAAGATGATGGAATTTGAAATGCAAGTGGTTGGAGCTTTGGTATCCCTTTGTCATTGTGAAGCTTGTGAAAGTGACTGAGATACTAGGTGAAGACCTTAATGCTCATTGAAATGGAGACGATGTGTCAAGATCTTCTATTTTGTGTTCACTCTGAAAAGCACACCTTTTGAAAATTATAGACCTATCAAACATCAACTTAGCTTTTTGGGAAAACGTATTTTTTGGCCCTCCTTCTAGTGTCACTTTTTTTGAGCACTCATTTTTCATGATGCTAATGGCATAAATTCTCACGAATCTCTCTCTTGAAATGATGATCAATGACCAAATCCTAGCTTCTGGATGGCTATTTTTCAACCTGTTGGATAACTCAATTGAAGATAAATGTGAATGTTCACAAGGAGGCCTTTGTTGGTATCTACCAATTTTGCATATCTATTCTGAAATGTAACCACAAAACCAATATTTTTTTTATTTTATATTTTATGATGAATGTAATTTATAATCAATGCAACTATATGAATTCCTATTTTAACCATGTATTTCAAAAATAAATAATACATATAGAGTAACGAGAAATTTAAAGAAAAGTATTGAAAGAGACATTCCTAATGGACATAAGCCAAAGCAACAACACATATGCGAATTAAATTATCAAAAGGACTTGGTAGGAAACAAATGAAATTAGGAGTAGTGTTTCCTCAACTCCACTAATGCAATCATCGATGAAAACTTTAATAAAAATCAAAAGATGTTTCACGATTCATCAAATCTTGCAGCCACAAAAAGTGCATGCACACAAGATAAAACACCATGTAAGAACAATAATGATCCTTTCTCCAATTTGTCACAATGGAATTTGTTTTAGATTAATGCAAAAACAAGTTCTGAGGGGACCCGAAACCCCTTACAAAAGTGAAAGATAAATAGTAAGCATCACCAGGTTTTACAAGGACCTCAAACCTGAAGTTCACCACAAAACATTAAAAAACCAAGTTTTACAGGGAACTAAAACCACAAAAGTAAACAAATAGAAGCAAACCCAGGTTTTACAAAGACCTAGAACCTAGAGTCAAAATAGAGAAAGTTAGAAACAACAAAAAAATAGAACCAACACAAACTAGAAACTAGCAAATCAACAAACTCGACGAGCAACTGAAGAAGATCTTTGATGACCTTCGCTAACTCCTTGCCTGCCTTTGTAGTGCTTTGGATGATGTCTTCTATTGTAGGCCTAGGAGCCTTAGGAGCCTCAACAACTTTCTTCTTCATACTCTGCCTTGTTCTCTTACTTGGACCACCTGGACTCTTAGCCACAACAATATCTAGTGACATAATCTCCTCATTACTTTTCTTCCCTAAATTGGTCAGAGCAACACATAACCTAGAAGTAACAAGCTCCATTTTTTGTCCACTATCCTTAATTAGTTGTTGGAGTTCCAATTCATGCTCCTTAATTTTCTTATAAATATTTCCAACTTAGCTTTCCGGATGGGCTCTCAAAATTCTTTCATGATCCAAATATTTTTGCATGTCACCCACTTTTTTCTTTGGCACCATAATCTCATTATAGAGCCATGCCTCACCTTGAAGAGACACATAAACTTTAAGCTTAAATCTATGAAGGAAAGACAAGTTCACCTGATGAGAATCATCCCTAAGCCCTTCACCAGACTTATTCCCAGAGTCATTAGTGGTTTCCTAGTTTTCCTTGATATAGTCCTAGTTCTTGGTGTTTAAGCCCTACTGCTCCATAAGCTACTTGTTATTCTCCTTACTCAAGTTGTGCTCTTTCATGACAAGGGCTTTTCAATCATCGTTCTTTTCAGTTTCCACGTCTATAGGGATTTTGACCTTAGTAGTATCCCTTTTTATGGGTGTAGGGTGAGCACTTTGGTTCCCCTCATTATGCCTCAACACTTCAGAGTCAATTTTAGACTCAATTTTCCTTTCATTACTACTATTCAAGTCGTCCTTACTATAATAAATACCTCTGCTACTAGAGTATCCATCCAGATTAGAACTGAGGTCCCTCATTTCTGTTTTATCGTCATCTTCAACAATATTATTAGACTTTGTAACTTCCTCCACATTTTTCTTATTTTTCTCCCTTTTGTTACCCTTCTTAGAGCCTTTACTATCAGTACCCTTCTTAGTTTTAACCTTAATTTTCTTAGCATTTTGATGAGGGTCACTACCAAGTGATTTACACTTCTTCTCTATAGTTGGAGAGGGTTTAACAACTTTATTTTTATAGTAATTTTCAATTAATACAATTAGCCCTTCATGGAGCATAGGTCTAGACTCCTTCCTATGGGCCTGAAGACTATGAAGCAGAGAGAACTTCAAATAAAATGAGAAAGACATCCTATATGTCTACCGAAAGTGATTTAAAAACACAAAATGAAATTTGTGTACCCTCTTAGATCTTCTATCCAGAATGAAATACTCACGAATGTGGGATAAGATATCTTGCCATATCACCTTAATTTGGCCTAGGTCAAATAAGTTGCCACTCTTCACAAGCCTTTTCTCCTATTCATTAGTTTTCAAAAATTTCTTGAAGGAAGCATTCGAAATGCTAGTCTCTTTACTAAATTTTAGGCCCCCCATTGGAAGTCTCGTAATCTCAGCCAAGAATTCCTCAGATAATTTCATGGTAACACCATGCATACAACAATGGAATTTGTTAACATAAGGAAAAGACAAGAATTAATAGATCACACAATTATAATAACACAATAAAACCATTATCTCCATTATTATTCATGAACATAAAGTCACAATATTAATACACTCTAGCAAGATTTACTACACTCGTGATGAGAGCACCAACAACATTTATTATTGCATCAAAATATTGGTTTGGAGCTCATTTTACATCCATGTATTTACAAGAAACCCTCTCCTCCTTTTGTGTTAGGAGTGAGAGCTCTTCTAATTCAATCACTATGCTAAAAAATAATAAAATAAAGCTAATTATATATAGACAGACTCTTTAAATGGTGCTAAGTAGGTCTTTGCCCTTGTTCATATCAATTAACAGGTGCATGAGCCTTTACATGACTTAAAACAATCAAAGAAGAAGAAGATGAGAAGAGAGAAGTCATGAGATGATCTAAGAGTCACTGGGACTTCTAAAAATGCAAGTTGGCCTTCTTTGGGGAATTCTGGGAGTTGAACTGCCATCAAAACATGTTTCTAATGCACATAATGCTCAAAAATAGCAATTGATAGTTAACTATTGGTGCATTGTTTCATCTTCAAAATTGTTAGCGTATCTTTTTATTTGGTGCACCTCATGAAAAGCACACCTTCTGACAAAACCAAAATTGCTATACATTTTCTAAGTGTTAGAACTTGCTTTCCGCATTTGGGTTTTTTTTCCCTTTAGACCAAAATGATGTTTGGATGTGTGTTTCTAAAATTTTGAATAATAGTCGTGATTTCTTGAGTTTCTGATAGATCTAAAGACTCATATTTATTACACACCACCTAGTGGTAATTACTAATCTCTATCCTAGTATCCGCAAAATCCTCCAATATAGAATCTAACTTTAGCAATGCTTCTTCCATTTTGAAAATTTGTCTAATATCATCTTCACATAAAGCTACCTCAAATAATGATTTGAATTGTTGCACCACTATTTCTATTGAAGAAAGTTGAGCCCTTGACCTATCCCCAAAAATCTCTACGTTGGCAACATTATAATACTTATTTGCTTCCAAAAACTATCTTTGAGCTTTATTCTTTATCTCTTGAATAACCTCATATAACCCTACCATAACTTTATTGTCTGCTGATATCTTTACAATCCAATCATCTATTTTATCCAACTGTTCTTCCATATATACCTCTATTAATGTTTGATAACTTTTCCTTTTGACAGTCTTTAATACTTCCAAATCATTGGCCTAAGTATGCACTTCATCCATCAACCCAAAATATTGGTTTATTACTATAACCAACTTAACGATATTATTTTGAATGTTGTGTAGAAGGTTCAAATTATCCTCTATTATTTGTACTCCTCCATCTTCAAAATTGTGATGCCACCTTTTGCAAGTGTCAAAAAATGAATTAGTTTCCTCTGCAACTTGTCCTCACTTTTTCTTCTCTGAAGCAACCCCTAGAGAAATCTCTGGATGATTGATGTCTATCAAACTACTATTTTTTTAAAAATATCCCCCAGTAATTTATTGGAATTTCTCAAAACCTAAATTTTAGATTCACCTTTATCTAGGTGCGAAAACACTTGCTTAAGGCTTGTGGTAATTAGAACCTTTGTTATATCAAATGTGGGTTTCCCAAGCACTATCTCTTTCATTTGGTAATCTTTGGGAGACACCACTTATGTATTAGCACACATAGGTAGAATGTAAATGTGTGCCAAAAGATCTTTATTTTGGTACTTCATGATAAAAGCTAGCATCTTAGCAACACCCTTTGGTGGTTTTGGCATCTTGATTGCATTTATCAATTTTGTCACACCCTCTTATTCAATGAAGTCCATATGTCTCCTTTTTCAAGTTAAGACCTCTTGTTTTAACCATACCATAGTAGTTCCCATGGGATACATGTACTAAGAAAATGATGTAAGTTCTGAAGCTGAGCCTTTCCTTTTATCACCTCGTTCTGGAGTCTTCTCTTGTTGAGGGAGAATTATTGATTGAGCTTCTGCTTCTATTTGTGTTGAAGACCTAGTCTCTGCTCTAGGAAGAACTTGTTCCCTTTCCTCGATAATTTGTCCTTCTTCTGATACTCTATTTGTATATAACTCAAAATGCTCTCCTTCCTCTGGTCTGGCTTTCAGGCTCTACTATCAGAGGAGGTAGAGAAACTCCTTGTTCTAGGTGAGGAGGTACATACAAAAGGTCTTTTGCTAGTGGGGGAGGTATACCAAGTGGCCCTTTAGATAAGGGAGGCAATTGTTCCCAATCTTCTCCTAATGACTCATTCCAAGGGAGGTATCCCATATCCTTTCCCCTACCATTTTCATGCCCACTAGCATGAAGTCAAAGTTTGAAATGTCAAAGACATCAATCCCTTCAACCCTCATCTCTGCTATTTATCTTTCTTGTTCTTGTTTTGAGGCTTCTATATGAATGGGTTATTTTGGGATGGAAGGTGGTATTTGGGTTAAACTCTTCCTCCTTTCTTCTTCTGCAACCCTTCTTGAGTAGGTTCTCCTATTGTGTGGGATATATTCAATTTGCTCCCCCATTTCTTCATTTTGAACCTTGAGTATGGTCTTTGGAACCTGAGGTGATGATGTACTTTTCATCTTCAATTTCTTCCTTTTCTCACCTACCACTATCATCTCGGTTTGAGCTCTCTTAGGTATTAACAAGGTGGCCTTTATTGGGTTGTGAGGTCTTCTTTTGTCAAATCTTCTTCTTGCTCAAGTTGAGCCTCTTCCTGCTCAATTGGTTTTGGATTAACCTATTCTTATTGGGCTCTTGCTTGAGTAACCCTCTTTCTCTTCTTGCTTCTTACCCTCTTAGTTTGGAAGTGCTGCACCTCTCGCTCATGCTGATGCACTGTCTCTTGTCTCACAAGTGACTTTGTGGGGTATGCAGGAATCATAACTTTTGTTCCTTTACCCTTCTTTGGTTGGGAGGTGACTTGCAAAGTCAAAGCTTGAGGAACTGGATCCAAGTGAAAAGGCTTCCTAACCCACTCCCTTGTTAATTCTATAATGTGTCAGCCCTATGATGAATATCATCATTCTCCTCTCAGTTGATTTTTGTGTTCACTTGTCCCTATTGTATAATGGATCCATCACATTGGGAGTGTCCTTATTCCATGCCTTAAGGGATACTTCCAAATTAAGCACCTTTTTTGCAAGCTATAGAATCATTCTCCTATAGTCCCTAATCCAGACATCATAGTCATCTATGCAGTTCATCTGGTGATCTTCAATCACCATCTTGGGTACGAACTTTATCCCTAGAAGATGTTGTACCATCCCAATATAGATGAAGTAGGGACGAGGTTATAGATAGTCCTCCAAAGGGCATTGATTCCATACTAAGTCTTATTTCTTATGGTAGTTATGTCTTATTTTTGCTTGATGGTGATCGACCAAACCCATGAATTCTTATGTTGTTTCCTCACCCTATCATATGTGGAGGCTAATTGCCTTACTATGTTTAATAGAAACAATCTGTCTGATGGATATTAGGGAAGCTTCTTAAGGTACAAAAGGGTACTAATTGCTCAGATATAAAAAAGAGTGTTACATTGGATGAAATAAGCTCCTATCTATGATATCTGAGCTACCATCTCCACTGACATTCTTTTGGCATAGTTTCCTTCTATAAACTGAATGATAGCAAAGATGAATCCATCATTGACTAACCTATATTCAAGGATTTTGAAAGGAAGCTTCTACTTCACAAGTTGGGGATATACAATATATGGTCATGCATAGTTCTTTTCTTAACCAAGCCAAGATAATCTATTGGTGTTGCGGCTAGAAGGTACACAACATAGGAGGTCATGTAGAAATGTGGGTCATTCTTCATTGAAATGAGCTACTCATCCAAGTTTTCACTAAGGATCGTAGCCCAATCAATTGGCATCTTTCCTGTCCCAATGGTCTTTATGAAATTTACCATCCAGGTTTCTAGGTGACCTGTTGCAGGGAGGCCCATGTCTCTACTAAAAAGGACTATCATATGTCCTCAAGTCATGTTGACCTTCCTACCTCTCTGATTCAATGGTGACCTATCAATGATGTACTTCTTTTGTACTAGCTCTTTTGATTCTAACTCATTCTCTCTATACCACTTGCCTACCATGTCATAAGTGATTTGCAAGTATTGATGTACCCTTGGTTGATGGAATACCTTCTCAATGTTTCATGACTTTATGTTTATGACAATTTCTCCTATCACACTTTTAACCACTTTCTCTTCTGGCACCTAGTGGTGTGCTAGAGTCATTATCAGCTCTGATGACTAGATGGATACTAGATGTGAAGCTACATTTACTATCCCACTTCTGATCAATGCATAAACCATTATTGATTGTTCCTTGGGTTTGTTGCACAATAATAGGAAGACATTCTAGTCAATGTGTCATAACTCAATATCTCAAATCTCTAAGTGTTTGTCACTGAATCTAGACTACTTTGGTGCTCCGTTATATATGAAAGCTACTAGTTTTGGTGCAATCTTTATGGTCATAGAAGATGAAGATGATGCCATTTATCTACAAAAAAAATAAAAGTTAGTATCATTAAAGAGGAAAACCTAAGACAACCTTACAAACATGACCCAATTGGCAGAAAACTAATGAAATTGACAAAAAATCCTACAAGTACGCACCTTGCACACATAGCACACCTGCGCATGGTGCACAATGCACACCCTTGTCATCCAACTTGTATTGGGTTAATGCATACAATGCACTGTGCATTTTGTGCAAGTGCGCACATGCACAACATGCACACATTTGATGTGCGAGGGGACATCTTTTTAATGACTTTTGCACATAATACACACATTGCAAGGGTGCACACACATGCAAGTGTGCCTTTTCCCTTTACCTTTTAAAAGTTTTGGAGGCTGAGGTGCAAATGTGCGGTTGTGCAAAGGTGCAGAGGCTTCAAGGGTGTGCTCTTTGAAGTCTCAAGGTGATAAAGTGAATGAAAAGAGGGGAAGTATCTATTTATAAGTGAGGGAACCATTGAGTGTGCACCTACACAACATGCACACATTTGATGTGCGAGGGGACATCTTTTTAATGATTTTTGCACATAATACACACATTGCAAGGGTGCGTACACATGCAAGTGTGCCTTTTCCCTTTACCTTTTAAAAGTTTTGGAGGCTGAGGTGCAAATGTGCAGTTGTGCAAAGGTGTGGAGGCTTTAAGGGTGTGCTTTCTAAAGTCTCAAGGTGATCCAGTGAATGAAAAGAGGGGAGGTATCTATTTATAAGCAAGGGAACCATTGAGTGTGCACCTCTAGAGGTGCACACATCTTTTGGTCAAAGTTGAGCGTGCACATTGCACACTCAATGCGGGTGTGCATGGTGCACACATGCACATGTTTGACTCTTTTTTAGCCAAAAAAATGCCTTTTTGACCATTTAACATTGCTTGGAATCGATCAACCAAATGCCCTAGATTGACCTAGACGTAGAGGGAGATCTTCATTCACCAAGGCACTTGACTGGGTGACTAATTTTGGAAAAAGAGATCTCTCACCGAAAGAGGGGGTCCCCATTTTTGAGTTCAAAAACGAGATGTGCATTGTGAAACCACAACATTATCCAACATCATGATGAATATGTATGTGATGGACATTTGTATTGGGTGTGTTGTTTTTGGGAGACCAGGCACTCCCAAAAGACAAGACCTTTGAACCTTTGTACATGTGACTTGACTTTGTACTATTCTACATGGGTTAAGAAGTTGCCCATCCGTTAGAAGTACTCTTTAGCACATCTTTCTATATTGTCCATCCACTTTCACTTAGGTGAATCTCCACTATCAATTTTCTTCAATATATTAATCCTCTCAACCCTCCATTTACACGAGAACACTTGTCCTCCTCCCATCCTCCTAATACTTTCAACTAATATGAGCCCTTATACTCAGGGTCAATTCATGCTATTCAATCCTTGTGCAGGATTCTATAAATTGACCTCATCCTTGGTCTTTTGAACCATACTTTGAAATACAACCTTATGTTCCTCATGCAAATCGCCAATTCAACTATCTTTGGAGAAAATAACCAAGACAAGAAGAATTGGTAGTAATAAGATTCTTTTATATTTATCAATTTATACAAATCATATACTTAATACTTAGTATTGAAATTAATTTTAAATACATGATTTAATTTTATTAAATTATTGATACACTATTTTTTTTTACTCTTTATTATTTATTATTTAAAACTTATATAGATTAGAACGAATGAATAGATTGATAGTAATAAGATTCTTTTATATTTATCAATTTATACAAATCATATACTTAATACTTAGTATTGAAATTAATTTTAAATACATGATTTAATTTTATTAAATTATTGATACACTATTTCTTTTTACTCTTTATTATTTATTATTTAAAACTTATATAGATTAGAACGAATGAATAGATTGATCTAATTTTAATGACCACGAGAAACCATTAATTTACCCACAACATCATGTTAAGAATTGTTCAGGAAGGAGTGATCCACGGTCAACTGGTCGTGAAGCACACTTTTTTACGAGTACGGCCAAATTAGGGGCGATAAAAATAATGCCTCATCGTGAATTCCACGAGCGGGGAAGGGAAAACTAATTCATCGAATAAAGAAGTCGGTGAGGTGGGGTCGTCAGGTTTGCTTTCCCTGTTCAAGAAACACCATTCACAACTGTCAATAGACACTGTGATGACATTCAAATATTTATATCTACCATTTGACTTTGCGACTGGATAAATCCTGCGAGGGCAGATCGTTTTCCTAAATTTGTGTACTTTGGTCAGTGAGGGATTGGGGATTAGAGATCGGTGATTGCCGATCAGGCCTAGAAATGGCGCTCTGTGGCAGGCTTTTGCAACCAATTAGCCCTCACAATGTAAGTTTAAGTGTGCAGAGAAACCAATGTTTATGGGGGAGAAAGGGGAGTCTGAGGATGAAGATCAGGATGGAGAAGACGAGGGTGAAAAAACAAGATGCAGTGCAGTGGGAAAAAGCGGAAGCAATAGTGAAAGAGGTCGAGGAGGCCTGCGCCACTCCGATCCCTCGCCTGAGGGAGGTGGCGGATGCGCTGGTAGAGCACATGGAAGCGGGTCTTGCATCTGATAACCAATTGCTCAAGATGATTATCACCTTTGTCGATTCCTTGCCAACAGGGTAACTTGATTGATTCCTCTTTTATATCCTTAGATCACCCTTTCCACTTCTTTCTAACAGAGTTTGTATTTTCTGTTTTGTGGATCTCTAACAAATGTCATTTGCGTGTAAGCACAATCTATGATCGCACATGTACTCATTCGACATGTAGTTTTACCTCTGCCTTTCATTTCTTGTCAGCATTTCATGGTGCGCATCATTGACTATTTGTTTGCCTGGATGCTCCCTTTTAATTACCTGTTATCTTCTTCTACATCTGCAATGTCAGCGGACAGCCGCCCTCCAAAAAAGCCGAATTCTTGCAGGCACGATTCAAGTACTTTTTAGACAGGAAGATGATTTTTTAAAACAGAAAAAAATGAGATACCATTTCCAGGCTCTGTCCTCCTTTCAGCCTACATAATCGTCATTTTCATTACCAAATTTCTTTCTGTAATGAGGAGCTTTAAGAAACTCCTTGTGACGAGAAACTCCTTGTATGTGAATTTTGATGGCTTTCATGCTTTTTCTAAATCCAATTTGTATCAGCGTAGGTTTTTTTAATTTCAAGCAATGAACGTCAATCCTTTATGGAAGGATTCTAATAGTGCTATTACCTAATTAGTTGAAGTACATCAATTTTCCATTAAGGGCCAATTACTGATTTTGAACAAGGATTTGTCAAATGCTTCATGTGGTTTCATGGACTGTTGTCTTGGAAATCATGATTTTATTTGCCAGTGAATTCAGAAATTGCTCTTTATCTGCTGCCCTATACTAAACGACTCAATCTGAATGAAATTATGAGGAAGTTTCAGCCTATCGTAAATTTTCAAGCGGTATTGGATAAATTAGATTTTGTTATGGGCAATGTACTTTAAATAGCCACACCTATGCATCTTTCTGAATAAATGCTGATCTCCTTGAACTAAGATTAATTTTCATAAAATAATCCGTTTCTTTGTCACGTTAGTACTGTATATGCTTGAATAAGACAATCATAACCAAGGTTGCACGGGTACGTGGGTACGGGAACGGGTACGGATAGGCATATTTTTCAAAATAGGGGACGGGGTACGTGTGTATGCCTAATTTTTTCTATATAATTAATATTTTATAGAAAATATAAAAATCAAAATATATGTCATGAGTCATGACATTGAGCATTCAAAACAAGAAATTTGAAAATATGAACCATAAGTCAAATTATAATATATATATATATATATATATATACACACACACACACATGCTATTGCTGAATGTTTATTGTTTAAAGTATTTTTCATAATAGGGGACGGAGGTACTTGGGTATGTCAAACTTATTTAAAAATTATACTTTTATATTTATAAAAAATCTGAAATTATGAGTCATGACAATGGTTTTTCGAAACAAGAACAGTGATAAAGTTTGCAAATGTAATGTATTGTCATCAGTTTCAGATTTTCTATATGTTTGAAATAATAATACATGATAAATGCTTAGATGCATAACAAAGAAGGCAGACTTTAAACATGAACAAGAAGATCCTAAATCATATCACAATGACATATTGCAAATGATAAACTTATGACTTGAACAGTGATAGAGTTTATTGTTAATGAGTATCAAAGTTTCAAACTGGTTTGGTATTGAATTAAGTTTGATAAACAACAAGCTAATACAAAAATAAAAAACTAAAAAAAAAATCAGAATCTTAATTAAGGTCCTTAGCTATGATGCTCTCCACCGAGTACCCGGTACGTGGGATACATGTACCCGGTACTTGGGTACGTGGGTACGAGTACCAAGGGTGTGGGTACGAGTACCCATGCAACCTTGATCATAACCAAACTTGCCATATCGTGTGCCTTCCAGTAGCTAAAATGAAAGGTTTGATCAAACTAGCTTGCACCGGTCCATCGTTAGAGAGAACTCATGAATAATTTCTCTTGAAGATCTCTCAAAATCCCTTTTGTTATGCTTCATGTGAGATAAATTTATTCCTTTTAAATTCACTAGTCCTCCATGTTCACAATTTTCCCAGGTTCATGATATTGTTTGCTAAGAAATGCTTATTTCTTGGAATTTTTTGATTTTGCATGGAGCTTTGCTCATTTTTAAATTTTTATATAACTTTTGTGTAATTATGCACAGTGTCAACTCTACGATGATTTCAAATTTTTTGTGTTGATTATAACTGTTAATAAATGAAAATCAACTAGACAATTCCTATGTAGTCTTTACATAATACGAATATCATTAACATTTTTCTGGGAACAAACAGCATACAAAATATTTACAATCAATTTTTTAGATGACCATTTTTAGCCCATTAGAAGGATGAATGATCTAATTACAGATCGGAGCTCTCTACATGGACAACTCTATTTTTACAGCAATGGGTAGAAGCGTTACAATTCAAAAGTAATAATTAAGGCAAAAACTCCTCTTTGGTGCTTTTATAGAAGTATCAAGCATCAAATCTTTCTGCCTACCACCAGATCGTTAGGCTTACTCAGTTTTAGAATAATTGGTCACTTGTCTAATCTTTCATCTTTATTTAGGTTATGAGGATGCTTCAGAATTTTTATAACCTCTTAACTTTCTTTTCACACGTCATTGTCAAAGCTATTCCAACCACCTACATAGTCCCGATGTCTTACCCAAAATTGGCATGGTTTTATCAAGCTTAGTTGTTTTTGGCAGGCGGCATCACTTTAGAGAAAATTGGTAAAAATCCAATTTTGAAATTTAGGAAAAGATGAAAAAATATTTAAATATTAATAACATCAACTTCCTTTTGATGATACGAATTCTTGACCCACTTTCTTCAGACTAGCACTGTGAACATCAAATTACTACATCGTTTCCATTAAGTTTGAAGCAAAATCATTTCTAGAGCGATTCTAGTTGTATACTGAGGATGTAAGAAGGCCATTCTCCCCTCTTTATGTTTCATATGTTCTAAATGTCATTCAGCTCTGATAGGTTTTGCATATGATAATTTAGAGTACCTTTAGTATTTGCGAACAACTAACTTGTTTTAAACCATTTTATTATTTGCATTGGCATTCATTATTTGGTATCTCCATTTGAGCTTTTCTCCAATTTGTTCTTGTGCACCACCTTGGAACCTTCTACACTTTTTAATGATGATAATTATCTTTACCTATGAACCAAATGCCTCTTCTATTTCTTTGCAGTTCAAACTTATTTCATGACTTTTCAAATAAAGCTAGGATACCATTTGAATATTGTGCAAATGTGTTTAACTTGAGATTTCACTTGTTCATTGTATTGATCAAAATTGTTTTTGCCTATTATCTGGGGATTAAACAGTTTTGAGCCCTTACACATTGTTTTTCATCTTTTTCCCCTTTTCTTGCTTGAAGGAATGAGAAAGGCCTTTTCTATGCTCTGGATCTTGGGGGAACCAATTTCCGTGTGTTGCGTGTACAGCTGGGTGGTAGGGAAGGACGGGTTGTTGAACAAGAATTTGAAGAAGTTAATATTCCTTCAAATTTGATGATTGGCACAGAAAAGGTTGGTATTTTACTAAAAATTTGAATTGTGTTCCAATTTTTCAGTACTCTTTCTCTATGTTGGTTATTTCTAGAAATTCTAAAAGTATCTATATTTAGATCTAGTTGGCCTTTTATTGCAGGAACTTTTTGATTACATTGCTTCAAAACTAGCAGCGTTTGTCACAAAGGAAGGTAAGAACTTCAGTGTAGAACCTGGCCATCAACGGGAGCTTGGCTTCACCTTTTCTTTTCCAGTGCATCAAACAGCAATTGCCTCTGGTAATCTGATCAAGTGGAGCAAGGGGTTCTCTGTCTCTGAAATGGTTGGTTTCTAAGACTTTTGTACTTCAAAGTCCTTTTCCTATCTTACTATTCTTCAATAATATATATCAACTAAATGAATTTCTATTGCCTTCAATAGGAGAGAGTGAATGCTCAAGGTTTATAATATATAAACATTCCAAAATAGGATGTAGTGAAAATGAACATCAATGCTTCACTAAATTTGTATTGAATGCCATAGTCAAATATCAAAAAAATTACAAATCTCTGTAAGAGTGAATGTTAATCTTGCCATTCAATGCATCATAATTGATTTAGTCTTGTGTTACAAATTATAGTATCCGATGATTTTTGGTCCTTAGTGGCTTAGGTTTCTTCCTTTCTTTGTTTTGTCAACAATTCTATTTTGACTGGGAATGAAAAGACATTAATAGTAACTTAGCAAATCCGACAAGACAATCTGATTCTCATGCAGCCTACTAAGGCTCCTTGCTAGAAAGATTGGATAAACCTAGCAGATAAAAGGCATAAACATTCTAACTGATCAAAATTGCAACTATCTGGCAACTCATAGTTTATCAGGGTAGACATGGTTGTCGACTTGTTTGGACCTTGGGCATTCAATTGGGAATAGAAAGTTATAAGATGGATTTTGGGTTTTCTATTGATGTGCGATAAGCTAATGCATTTGTAGTATCATGCGAATAATCAAGTTTTTATTTCTGTCATAATATAGCGAGCTAGTGTGAATCCATCTTGTGCGTGGGCATGTCATGGTAGCAATACCATGACAATTTAAGGTTCTGGGGCTTCATGTTTCCAAGGAGGGTTAATGAGTCAAGTTGTCAAACATGTCATAAGACGATCCAAAAAGGAATAACACTTTTGGGGTAAAATGTATTTCAGAAATGAATTTAAATGATCATTTACATGTCATGTTTGTGTGATAACAAAATTCTATCCTTTCAGTGGATTGGTTGACTCGATAAGATGACATGGCACTAGGGGTAGGTGGCATGTTCAATGGGCAAGAGAATTGACTTTGATTTTTATTATTATCGAAAAATTAAAATTTTAGTCAAAGGTTAAAGAGTGCCTGTGTATTTTTAGTATAAGAAAAAGTTTGAGACATAAGAACGAAAGTTAACTGCTTGGTAAAACTTGTTAAATACAGTATGCAATGTAAACACAAACCTTTATGTACAAGTTTAGAAGGACCCTACCCTATGTTAGGTGCCGATGCCTATTACATAAAAATAACTCGAAGTCAAAATTTAATGTCTTGTTAATAAATCAATATATCTGTTAGCATGGTGGTCGATATAGTAGCCCATAGTGGAATCGGTGTAGAAAAATATCAGTACATCTTATTGGATTTTGGAAAGGAGTTTGAAAAGTCAAAAAAAAAAAGGTAGGAGGATTTGATTTGATCCGGTGGTTAGCAGAAGTCTATGTTCTTGAACAGAAAAGAGTCAGTTGGAAAAAAGAAAGTAAGAAAGAAAGTGCCCATGCCTATTGTTAATGTTTTGCCGGGAACTAAAGATAAACAACTATAAGCAAAATAAAGAACACTGACACAAAGACACAACAATTTATCCTAGGAAAACCCTCCAACTTGGGGGGAAAAATCCATCCACCAAAAAATCTCTCTTTCATTAAATAAAAATAGAGATCAAAGTACAATGCTTCCATTTGAACACACAAGTCATCACACAAAGCAATGATATATCTTGAATTGAGAGACTCTTCATATGATAACCGAAAGTCACTTCATTTTCCAAATGCGTGACTCTTCATATTTCCAAACACATGTATCTTCATACACTCAAGCACATGTCTTCATATTTCCAAATGCGAGTATATGAAAGAGCACCATGCTGACAATCAGGATATCTCCTGCAGCCGCAAACATTAACACTCCCTCTTAGCAAAAGAGATATCGCTTGCAGATTTAATGTCATCGCGATAAACACAACAGCTAACCCATGTTTGTCAACAACAAAACTTTATCACAGATTTTCTCAATATGATATAGTCATCTCAACATGACATTCTCCATGGCTACTCCAAGAGGGTGAAGGAAAATAAAACCAAGTTATGGAGTCTCATACATGCCTTCCACCACAGCTACTCCTAGAGGGCGGATCCACTGTAGCTACTCCTGGAGGGTGAAATCTTGAGCTTCCACCTCAAACTTCTCTTGCAGAGAAGAATGCATTAATGATTGCACCTAGAACTTCTCCTTCACAGGAAAGAACTCATTAACAAGGGATTGCACCTCGAAAAAGGTGAAGGAAAATAAAATAAAGTCACCGAGTCTCATACATGCCTTCCACCATGGCTACTCTTAGAGGGTGGATCCACCAGGGCTACTCCTAGAGGGTGAAATCTTGATCTTTCACCTCTAACTTCTCTCGCAGAGAAGAATGCATTAATGATTGCACCTTGAAACTCTCCCTCACAGGAAATAACTCATTAACAAGGGATTGCACCTCGAACTTCTCCCTCACAGAGAATAAATCATTAACAAGGGATTGCACCTCAAACTTCTCCCTCATAGAGAAGAACTCATTAACAAGGGATTGCACCTCAAATTTCTCCCTCAAGGAATAATTCATTACCAAGGGATTGCACATCGAACTTCTACTTCACTAGAGAAGAACTCATTAAAGCATGTAAAAAATCATTGAATGCTGAGACTCCCTCTCAACAGGGACAACATACTCACAGCTTGATTATCACAGTAAATTAATCAACTCGAATGTTTGACCAAACAAGTAGCTTTTGCAGTTGCACTGCTTCACAAGCTTGCTGATCCTGAAACTTTTAACTCATGTCTTCAATTCTCACAATCTAATTCTCTCTGAATGTAATCTCTCATCATCCTTATGCTTCTCAATCCGTACTGGAAGTATTTAGAGAGATCAGTAATAGGCTCAACCTATGCCCCAAAGAGAAATATATAGAATAATGCTAGAAGTGTACATGATTCACTCTCCCCTATGTTATTGCATGAATTAATTACATAAAATTCATAATCAACATTCAAAGGTATAATTAAAAATACGTATCTCCTTACTGTAGTCAAAGAGTTGGGCCAGTCCTCTTGAGGATTAGAGAGCAAAGAGTCTTACTTGACAATTCCGGCTTTTACCAAGAAAACATTGAGCATTGTCTCCCTCAGCACCGTGGCACTCGCAACACTCCCACATGCACTTGTTTAAAACTCAATACACAACTCAAGGCAACATCAAGAGTCAATGACAGATCCTCTTGCTGTTACACATTACACTTTGTTCTAAAAGCCACACAATAAGCATAATACTCCTCATGCTTAGGAGGATGCAATAATTCCAATACCCATAACTCATATTTAAGAGCGATTGCTTCATTACCAGCATGCTTCACTAAACACACAGCAGTATTTTTCCATAAATATTCTCCCCTGCCCAGCTACATTATAACGTTACAAAATCTGACATCAGACTAAAACATGGATGAAAGAATAAATGAATAAAAAGAACTGCCAAGCTTTTATTGCTGACATTTGCCATAAACACAAAACATCAATAGGGGATGCTTTTTCAATTTAGCCACCATACTGCCAAAGACAGCTGCAGCCCATAGACAAATAAATCATGCCTCATTGTATTAGCTTGTCTTGGAGAGTCAACATTTTGGAAAATCAAATGATGACATGGCAACTCCATCTAACTTATCACAAGAAAGTAGCTAAAGAATAAAAGCAGCCAGCTTAACCAGACAACCAGCTAGCTTAACCAGTTAACCATGCAGCTCAACCCTCTCTAATACCATGCTAATGTTTTGCCCAGAAATAAAGACAGACAGCCATAAACAAAATAACAAACACTAAGGCAGAGAAAGACAATAATTTATTTTGGGAAAACCCTCCAACTCGAGGCGAAAAACCCTGCCACACCAAAAAAATCTCTTTTATTAAATAAAAATATAGGTCTGAGTCAAATGCTCCTATTTGAATACACTACTCATCACCCAAAGCAATTATATATATCTTGAATTGAGAGACTCTTCATATTATAACTGAAAGTCTCTTCATATTTCCATATGCATGTCTCTTCATATGCTCAACCCTCAAACACATGTCTTTTCATATTTCCAAATGCAAGTATATGAGAGAGCACCATGGAGGTAATCAGGATATCTCCTGTAACTACAAACATCAAAACCTATTACATGAAAATAACGTGAAAACTTAGTCAAAGTTGAACTTCTTGTTAATAAATCAATATATCTTTTAGCATGGTCATCAATATAGTAGCCCATAGTGGAATCACTGTAGAAAAATCTCTGTACACCTCGTTGCATTTTGGAAAGGAGTTGAAAAAGTAGAAAAATACAGGAGAGGAGAATTTAATTCGGTTTGGTGGCTAGCGAAAAGTCTATGGTCTAGAACTGAAAACAATCAGTTGGAATAACTGGTTGTTCATTAAGGGGAATGACATTATATTTTGGGTGCTGGTTTAGAATAAAAAGGTTCTTTGGGGCTCATCAGATTGGCATTGAAGTGGGTTTTTATCAATGTTACCTGAGGACAATATGGGTTTTTATCATTGTTACTCAAGGACATGTTTCTGGCATAATTTTACCTGTCCTAGAAACAAGGACGTCTCAGAAACCCGTTCCCTCATTGTCCCATAAAATTAATTTAAATGATGTTTGAGTTATGATAATTTGTTTGACTTCCGATATTATGTGAATTCTCTTTTAAAATTATTAAACAAAAATGTTATATGTTAAAGTTCTATATTGTATATAAGCAGCTTTATCCATGTTTTCATATGAATATTTATACTCTCAAATATTTTAAAATTCTCATAATTGTTTTTAATATTTTATACTTTCATCCCCACTACCGTCCTGTGTAGCCCCTGCTCTGGGGAAAAAAATTGATCCTGGAAACCTGTTTCCCCGTCTTCTGTTCTGGAAATCTGGGGTAACATAGCTTTTTATTTCCCTTGCTTCTTCCATTATTAAAAACCTTTTTAATGAACACCTACTTGTAGGTAATTGCTCAAAATTGATATCATGCAGAAGTGTTGTGCTAAATTAAATTCTGAACGTTGTTTGCTCCCTTGACCACTTGTGTTTATTTGAGAGTCCACCTTAATGTGTGAGAGGGGTGGGTGAAAGGAAGCATACTCATTTGGAAAGTGATAGGACTGTGAATTCTAGAGCCTGGTATTTAGAGGTTGACATTAGAGATTGTTATTTATTTCAAAATTATGCTAGGTGTTGGAGAGGTTTCGAAGTTCAAACCCAGGTTTGAGTGCATATTAGACATTGGAGAAGGGAATAAGTCCATGCGAACAACACTGTTTTTCTTTTATGCAAAGGAGAGGTGTGGATTGTGATGACAAGTGAAGAGTAATAGACAATATAGAAGAGTCAATTTTTCTTGTTGAATGATGAATGTTTCAGGAGAAACACATGTGGGAATGCATGAACTTACTAGGCATTTGGCTTAGGCAGTAGGCTAAGTTTTATATTTACTGTATATTTTATGTAGTTCTGTGAGCCATTCTTCTTGCTGTTCTGCAATGTTTTGTTTAGTATCATGTTTTGCACCATATTAGATTAAAAAGATACACTCTGGCCTGTTTCTGACTTTGATTCTTCCACGTCTCATATGCATTTTTACTCTTTCATAAACCTCCAGAGTGATAAAAATAAGACAAATGCTAGAGCTATTGGTGTAAGCTTGTAGTGGGACATAAGGTTATTCTGAGCAGTTGAAAGATACCAACTAGAAAACTCTTGCAGATCTTTTCAATAAATCAATTGACAGTATTATTGAACCACAATAAGATAAATGCTTGGATCGCAGAGTTAATTTCTCAGATCAGAAAATAATCATTACAGAAGTCACTTCCACAGTTACCCAGAAACTAGAATTATTGCTTGTTACTTCTAGAAATTGAATAAGCACTTCAGAATGAAGTGGCAAATAAAATAAAAACCCAGGAAATATTGGTCTTCCTTCATTCAACAATCAGTTCCATTACATTCTTCAATAGTCAGTCCTTTCAAACAGTCAATATACATATATAAATATCATAAGCAGAGAATTTACACTTAACTGATCTTGTAACCTCTCTATTACCTGTTACCGCTGACTGGCAGAGGGAGTCAATAGTACTTTTTTGCTTGCGATTAGAGGTGCAAGCAAATGTATGGAGGCTGCATTAGGCTTGCCTACAAGCTTAACACACAAGACACAGACAGCAGTATAATCTGCCTTGACAAGTCACATTCAACCCCACTATTGTTGGCTAAGATGGCAGATAGGTGATGTACAATGGTTGAGTGCAGGTGAGGGTCTTGTCCCACCTGATGAACTGTTCCTGAGATTATTGTCCCAGTGAACTATCGTGCCAAGAGGCGGTTCTTCAATTCTTCGATGCTTCTCTACAATCAACATTCACACATTTATAATGTTCTTTGTAAACCATCCCAAAACTAATACAAGGTCAGTCTAAAGGAGCTGACTCAATTTTAATAATATAATATATTTCCCTACATAGCAAGTTGGTCCAGGAAATAAATTATTAATAATTTCGTTATTATGATTTTGATTTATTTGAAACTTTATTTATTTACTAATAAAAAGTTAAAAACACTACAGCAAATGAGGAAGCTGACCCATTCTAACCAGGATCATTTACAATCCGGCTGTTTTGGATGTGTCTTGTCCCACCTGATGAACTGTTCCTAAGATTATTGTCCCAGTGAACTATTGTGCCAAAAGGCAGTTCTTCAATTCTTCGATGGTTCTCTACAACCAGCATTCACACATTTATAATGTTCTTTGTAAACCACGCCAAAACTAATACAAGCCTCAAGGTCAGCCTAAAGGAGCTGACTCAATTTTAATAATATAGTATATTTCCCTACATGGCAAGTTGGTCCAGGAAATAAATTATTGATAATTTCATTATTATGAATTTGATTTATTTGAAACTTTATTTATTTACTAATAAAAAGTTAAAAACACTATAGCAAATGAGGAAGCTGACCCATTCTAACCAGGATCGTTTACAATCTGGCTGCTTTGGATGTTGCTTGTCCTTAAGCAACTTTAGATTTGAATCCACAACACTCAATGTCTCCTCATCTGCATCTTCAGAAAAAAATACTCTTAATGTAATGAATTTGTCCTTTGGCCAAACATCAATGAGCAGGGGTTTTAGTGAAGTCATTCAGTTAAAAATTTATATGTCAAAACTATATGTAATGATACAATTCTTCTTATGTGGATGTTGTTATCATTGCAGGCAGTGGGCCACATTGGCTTGCACAAATCAAATGAAATTTGTGTTAGGCTTTTGATGTGATAGACTCAGGCCTTCTTCATTATTGCCTTGGTATCAAGGGCTGGTATACAGCTGGTGTTATTTTTATTTCTCAGTCCTAACTTGCCAGGCGTTTGCTAGAAAAGTTCAGTAACAGATTGCAAAATCTCATCTAGACCTATGTATTAAGGGCTGAAGCTTCAAGCCACATTAGACTCGAAGGTGATCAATGAGTCAGCTTTTAGGGAACAGTAGGCAGTCTTATCTACCTTCCATCCTCTGGACCTGATATGAGTTACGCTGTAAGTTACATTTCTTGTTTTATGGCAGCCCCAAAGGCAGAACATTGGGTTGCAATGAAGCAGGATTTGCGATATGTGAAAAGGACACCCGGCTTTGACATTCTATATAGCAGTAACAAAGATCTAGGTTGGTTGGGTTCACAGATTCAGATTAGGTAGGTTTTGTTGATGACAGGAAGTCTACTCCTGGATATGTTTTTCAGTCTTGGTTTGGGTGCATCAGTTGGTAGCTCCCTGCTTGACAGAAGTATACTTTTGGGAAACTGTCAAAGCAGCATGTGAGGCAGTCTGGATTTGAAGGACGTCTTTTGACATGTAAATGTCTCATGCAGGGCCTTCAGGGCCTCCATCCTTGTTTTCTGACAACCAAGGGGTGCTAAAGCTTGCCAAAAATGTAGTTTTATATGAGTGTACAAAACACATGTGGAGCTTGATTGTCATTTCATATGAAAAACTTTAGAATATGGATCAGTAATTTTGCAGTTTATTCCAACTAAGGATTAGACTATAGACATTCTTACAAAGTCCTAGGTCTAGACAAAAATTGTGAAATTTTGGGAAAAACTTCATATAGTTAGCAGATTCATCATTAAGAGAGGGTGTTAAAATAAAATTGCAATATTTATTATAATGGTCAATTATGTCTTTAGAATAGCTCTTAGAAACTTCATTTGTTTCGTTTAGTTTAGTTTGCATTCCTAGTTGTTAATCATTTCCATTATGGAAAGACCTTTTGAATTCTCTTATTCAAGGAGTCTTTCTTCAATTGTTTAATATCGAATAGTGCAATTATTTAACTATGTTGTTGTGTTACGACTCTAGTTTCTGTGCAACAGTTCTTAGTAGTTGTTAACAAATGATCAAATTTTGCACAATAGTTCTCAATGCTGTGTATTCTGCTGATTTTTAATGCACAATAGTTGTCAGTTGTTGTGCAGCAAGTTAGTCACAAACATGGTTGAAGTGTTTTATGTATAGAAACAATACTTAGGGATTTCAACAACGATGGTTTTTGTCTGAAGCTGAATTTTGTAAATTTCAAAGCACACTTGTTCAAGCAAGGGTTGATGCTCAGATTGTTGTTAATACATCTTTATTTATAAATACAAAAGTGTGGACCACTAGTTCACAATTAACATATAAAAAGAACAATAAATAAAAAATAAAACATAAATAAAACAAAAAGCTGATAGACTAGCACAAACTATTTAGAATGAAGACACAAAAAATAGTAATGTGTTACAGGTACATACACTTGAAATGCCACTATGAATTGAGAGCTGAATTGTGTTACAAGTACATTTGAGTAATCCATATAACCTAAAACTGTTAGATTACTCCCTAGTAACAAAAACAAAGTTGTCATTGACTATGGTCTCACATATACTCATGACTTCTGTAATGTCCTCTTTTTTGGAAATAGGATTTAATAATAATAATTAATATTTAAGAGAATAAAAAATAAATAAAAATAAAATGAAAGAGAAAACATAATTACAACCGAGAAGAATTGTGTTACAAGTACATTTGAGTAATCCATTTAACCTAAAACCACTAGATTACTCCCTAGTAACGAAAACAAAGTTATCATTGACTAAAGTCTCACATATACTCATGACTTCTGTAATGTCCCCTTTTTTCGAAATAGGATTTAATAATTATAATTAATAATTAAGAGAATAAAAATATAAAAACAAAAAAAGCAAGAGAAAACATAATTGCAACCTCGTTAAGTTTAATGAAAGGTCTATAATGATAAATCAATGTTGTAGTTGTATTAAACAAAGAAGATGAAATCTCCTTGTATAGATTTACAAAGACTATGTTTCTAAAAGAAACACTCGTGAACAAAAGACAAAAAAAGAAACTACCTAGTAAACTAAAGACTAATTAAGATGATCATTGAAGAAACATTATAATATTCTAATACCCTCCCTTAATGATCATAGTGTAACTATTGTCTTTTGGTCATAAATTCTTCAAAACTTTTTGCTTCTGCTGAGACCCTCCCTAGATCTACAAAATGTTAATGACCCAGAAGCCAAAATCTATTCAAAAAATAACAGAGAATGGTGCCCCCTTCTTCATAATGCTTTGCAAAAAGAGACAAGAGTCTTTGACTCTTCCACTGAGATAAGTCTATCACTAATCCTCCTCGAATCAACAAAACATTTGAATAGAAGTCATCACAAAAACATTCAACCTGATGTTGGATAATGAAGCTGCTCTTCCTTAGAGATAGAGACAAACGCTGGAAACAACTAGCACAATGTTGAGGAAAAATTGACAAACCTTCCAAACTTTGCAAATGAGCACGATGGTCTTAAACATATTGCAGAAAGCCATGATTTTTAGGAGAAAAATCAAAAAAACCAAACATGATTTTTGAGGTGAAAAATCGATCAAAACCAACATGATTTTTGAGGTGAAAAATCAATCAAAACCAAGCCGAATCCGAGACACATATAAGAGAATTTAAAGCTTCGTTTTTGAGGAAAAATGGTAAAACCCACCAGATAATTTTTGAGTAAAAAATAATAAACCCACAAAAGAATCCCATGCAACTTTGCGAATTATAGAATTAGAAAATTTTAAGGGAAAAATTATAGAAACTTGTAAGAAAATTTTTAAGTTAAAAAATTATGAAAACCCAAAAGAACTTTTTAAGGGTGGCAAAACACGAGACTTTGCATGGTAAACCAACACATGCAAGTACACACAACAAACATGCAAGTACATGCAACCCCAAAAAATCAGAGACTTTTTCTGCAACAACGAAATAGAGGGATCAAAACCCTTAACCAGACTTGTCATTTCCAGTACAAATCCTCGAAGACGAACCACAAAAGTTTCATAAAATACCTCTTAACGATTTTTATTTCTAAAAATCAAAAAACAAATTTCTAGAAAAAAAATCCCAGATCAAAAGAGGCTCGAATTTTCCTTAAAAAATCTGCCAAACTTTATTGAATCCCAATGACCTGCTCTGAAACCATGCTATGATAAATTGATGCTGCCATAGTTGTATTAAACAAAGGAGATCAAAGCTCCTTGTATAGATTTACCAAGACGATGTTTCTAAAAGAAACAATTGTGAACTAAAGACGAAAATAGAAACTACCTAATAAATTAAAGACTAACTAAGATGACCATTAAAGAAACATTATAATATTCTAATAAGGTTGAGGGACATGTATTGAAGAGTTGCAATTGCCTCAACGGAGGTTATAAAAGGGAGGAGAAGGTTTCATTTCATATTTGCAAATCTGCAAAGGAGAAGCTAAAAGGGAAGATCATCAAAGAAAGGTTGAAAGGAATAATTGTGAGAAGATAGAGCAAAATTACATGGAGAATATATGCAGATATAAAGGAGGAATAAATACAGTTATAAAAGAATACGCTGGTGGGAATTGAGAAGGGAAGTCTATTACAATAATAGATAAAGTCGTCTATTATTAGTTAATGGTTATCTCTTGTAAATATCTATTAAGCTTTAAGTTTGCTTTCGTTTTTTGCTTTCTCTAGAATAGAATGTTTCTATTCTTTACGATTGTTGCTTAAGGAAACATTGTCTCATTCTTTTGTATAAATTGACATTTCGATCTTTGTTAATATCAAGCAAGTATTTACCAATTACCTCGTAGTATGGTATTAGAGCTAAATACTTAAATTTTTTTGGAAAAAAATTATAATTTCTTCTTGAAATTATTTGTTTAATTTTTTTCAAAATTTTTTCAGCTAATTTCTCCAAAAAAAACCCGCCTAGGGTTTTTTGCCTGGAGAAATTCCCGAACTAGGGTTTGTAAATCGTGTGGAAATTGTGGTTGAATTGCCTGCAACTCACAATTTTTTGGGCCGCCAGATCTGTGACTAGTTTCCACTTGTTTTGTGGCCGGATTCGTCTGCAAATCGCGATTTTACCTTAGTGTTTTTTTTCAAATCGTATATGTCATTGCTGGGAATCCCGTGTGATTTGGTTTAAGGCGTTCATCCACATCTTGAAAATCCGTAGCAAACACTGCGTTTTTTACTACAACTTTGCGTTTTTATTGGAGGTCCGATGTCCGTTGGTTTATGGTCGTTTTTTGCCCGTTCACATGACCTCTAGGCATTGATGTTCTGAGTTTCTCTACGTTTTTCCTTTCGCCATCCTGCCGTGACCTCCTTCTAGCACTGGTCGATTGTAAAACCACCATTTTTTTTGCAAAATCAATCTTCAAAGCTGACGGCTAGGGTTTTTCCCAAAACCTTGCCTTTTGGGTCTGGAATTTTTTTTTTGCAGATTCTTGGTGGGTTTTTTGAGAGCTCAATTGGGTTGTACGTTTTTCTAGGTGCCTTGATTTTTGAGCCAGCGGATCCAAAAAACGACAACATATTCCTTCTAGGTTTTTCAAGCTCTCTTCTGGGTCACTCTTCAATTCTTTTGAGTCTTCCGTATTTTTGCCTCGAAGAACATGCCTTCATAGATTTTCATAATTTTTCATTGAAAAATGCCATGGCATCTTTGACAAATATTTTGCTCGAGCATAACTCCAAATTCAATGGTCACAATTATGGAACCTGGAAGCAGCGCATCATCGCAATTTTTGAATATCGGAATACCGATCAATTTGTTATGGGTGTTACAAAGCGTTTGACTTCTTCGGGTCCTGATCAAGATACATGAGATCTGAATAATCGAGAGACAGTGATGCTTCTCAAATTATCCATGGCTGATGATCAACTTTCTCAAATTCCATCCGGCAAGACAACTGCCGAGATCTGGACACATCCCAAAGGTCTTCGTGAGACTTCTGACAAAAGCAAAACCTTCTTTTTGAAAAGCACTCTGTTTTCTATTGTCATGGATGAGCGCACCTCGCTCTGGGCACACCTGAATCGGATTCAGGAAATCCGTGATTAGTTACTTGCCATCAGTCGCAAGATGGACGAAGAGGATATTGTGGTTATCACTCTTCGGAGTTTACCAAAAATCCTATGAGCATTTTATCGAGACTCTCAACATCACATCTACTGGTGTTGATTTGAAGTTCACTGATCTCTACACATTGTTGCTTCAGCAAGATCGGTGGAAACAACAGTTCGATAGCAGCTCTAGTTCCACCTCCACAAAGCAAGCCTTTGTTGTGAAATCCTTTCAGAAGGATAAGGGCAAGTTTCAACAACCATCTCAGCAGAAGTCTTCTGCTCCAGCATTAGATGGTTCCAGAAAGAAGAACATTCAATGCAACTACTGCCACAAGTTTGGTCACATGAAGGTTGAATGTCGGAAACGCTTGGCTGCCCAATTTAAGCAATCAGGTTCGTGGCCCAAAGCGAACAGTGTAGAGTATACTGAGCAGGCAGAATTTGCCTTTTATGCCTTCATGGCTAAAAGACCTGCATATCATGTGAAGTCATCTACTTGGTACATTAATTTAGGTGCCTCTCTTCATTTCACTCACCGCAGAGACTGGTTTACTGACTACCGACCTTATTCAGATTCTGTTATTTTTGGTGGTGGAGAAGAGTACACGGTTGTCGGTAAAGACAACATTCAGATTTAGTTTGTTGGGAGGAATCTCATATTCCTTGATGTGTACTATGTTCCAGGGATGGAACTAAATCTACTCTCAGTTAGTTAGCTGTTGCGACATTCTCCACACTTGGCAGTCTCCTTCAGTTCACATCAGTGCACTATCATTAATTAGGCAACTAAGTCTATTGTTACAGTGGGTCTTGAGGATCATGGTCTTTTCAGACTTTCTGATTTTGGTGATTCTCAAGACTTAGCTATGGCTGCTCGGCGATCTTTGGTCAGCACACTTTGGCATCAATAGTATCGGCACTTGAATTGAATGTGCATTATCTCTCACAGCTTGCTTGGGATGAGCTTGTTCTTGGATTGCCAGCGATTCAGACTCAACTCCTTGGAGTTTGTGATGCATGCCAGGTTGGGAAGCAACATCGCACACCTCTCACGAGTGGTGATTCTTGGCGAGCTTTTCAAGTACTTCAGCTTGTTCATGTTGATATCTGCAGCCCTATGGCCACTCCTTTTGTTCTTGGGTCCAGGTGTTTTCTGTTGTTTGTTGATGATTTCAAGAGAAAAATGTGGGTGTATTTCCTTAAAAAGAAATCAGATGCATTTCCCGTATTTCAGAAGTTTAAACTCTTAGTTGAAAAAGAGTCTGGGAAATCTATTATTACTCTTAGATCAGACAATGGGGGGCATTTTGTTCTAATGCTTTCTCCAGCTTCTTGGATACACATGGCATCAAACACCAGTTAACCACACCCCACACGCCACAACAGAATAGTGTAGTTGAACGTCGGAACAGGACAATCACTGGGATGGCTCGTTCCATGCTCGAACACAAACATGTTTTGAAGCAGTTTTGGGCAGAAGCAGTTAACAGTGCAGTTTATTTGTTGAATTGGTCACCCACAATGGCGGTCAAAGGTAAAACTCTGGAAGAGGCCTGGTCAGGTCGCAAGCCTAGAATCAGTCACTTGAAGGTTTTTGGCTCCCGTGCTTTTGTTTGGATCCCTGATGTGTCACGCACCAAGTTGGATGCTAAGAGTTAGAAACTCATGCTTGCTAGAGATAGCAGTCTTTACAAAGCCTACTGCTTGATCGATGTTGAGACATCTCGTCTCATCTATAGTCATGATGTAGTCTTTGATGAGCAGCGAGGACCATTCATGCCTGTTTCTCCTATTCTTGATCTAGCAGACCAGCCTATGATGGCTCATGATTTGGGAGTTTTGCTTCCCTTAGGTCCACCTGATGGGAGGGCTCCATTAGCTCCATTAGCTCCATTAGCTCCAGTTATTCCAGTGATACCTATATAGACACCTCCAACTACTGCAGGATCACCTCGCTTTGTAGATGCTTCTGATGAGGATCCTGTTGATCAGGCATCTCCTAGTACTAATGTTGGTCATTCTTCTATCTGGCCTAAGTGGTGGGCTAAGACACTTGTTGATCTTTGTGATGATGAGCTCATTGATGGGAGAACTGCTTGGAAAAAGAGCAAAACTACAAATACTGTTAACTTTGCTTTCATGGCCAAAATTCACAGTGTATTTGAACCTCAAACATATTCCGAGGCTAAAGGAATTCTAGAGTGGGAACAGGCCATGACATTTGAACACCAGAGCCTGCTGAAGAACAACACTTGGGTCCTTTCTGATCTTCCATCAGGGAAGAAACCCATTGGCTGCAAATGGGTCTACAAAATCAAATACTAATTGGATGGTACTTTGGATAAGTACAAAGCTTGTTTAGTGGCGAAGGGCTATTCTCAGTGTTAGAGCATTGATTATGAGACCTTTGCTCCTACTGCAAAGATGAGCACCATCAAATTAGTCCTAGCCATGGCACCATAGTTTGGCTGGAATGTCCATTAGATGGACATCAAGAGTGCTTTCCTGAATGGTGATCTTCACGAAGAGGTCTACATGACGTAGCCTTCTAGTTTCAAGGTTGCTGGTAAAGACCCTCAGGTTCTTAGATTATAAAAACTCTCTATGGCTTGAAGAGGCCCCTCGGGCATGGTACATCAAGATTGATAAGTACCTCAGTGATCAAGGCTTCAAGAGGAGTTCTTCAGACTCAAATCTGTACATCAAGACCACTGATAGTGACATCATCCTTCTGGTTATCAATGTGGATGATTTGATCATCACTGGCAGTTCGGCATCTTTGGAATCAAACATAATTTATGCCAGTCTTTTGATATGATTGACCTTGGGCTGATGCATTATTGCCTAGGTGTTGAAGTTTGGCAATAGTCTTTTGGTATATTCATCTCTCAGTCCAAATATGCCAGGGCCCTGTTAGACAAATTCTGAATGTAGGATTGCAAACCTGCATTTACACCGATGGAGAAAGGTCTCAAGTTATTAGCAAAGTTTGATTCTCCTTCCGTTGATGATACTACATATAGGCAACTAGTAGGCAGCCTCATCTACCTTGTTGCTACTAGGTCTAATATCAGCTTTGCAGTTAGCTATATTTCATGCTTTATGACAGCTCCTAAGGTTGATCATTGGATGGCAACAAAGCATGTGCTTTGTTACGTGAAGGTCACTTCAGATTATGGACTTTTGTACTCTCGAAGTTCTAATCCTAAACTTAGTGGGTTCACAGATTCAGATTGGGCAGGCTTTGTTGATGATAAAAAGTCAACATTTGGATATGTGTTCAGTTTGGGATCTGGTGCAGTCACAGAGACCATCACGACGCAGTAGGCAGTTTCTCTCTCTTCTACAGAGGCTAAATATAGAGGGACTGTTAAGGCAGGATGTGAAGCTGTTTGGCTTCTTCGAATGCTTGGGGATATGCAGATGTCACTAGCAGGTCCGACTACTCTGTTTGTTTATAATGAAGGCGTTATCAAGTTAGCAAGGAATCCAGTCTTCCATGAACGAACCAAGCATGTGGATGTTCACTGTCATTACATATGACAGCTGGTTGAAGACGAGACTATAGATTTACAGTATGTTCGTACCACAGATCAGACTGCAAACATTCTCACCAAGCCTCTTGGTCCTAATAAGTTTGTCAAATTCAAAGGATAGTTTGGTGTGTTAGATAGATTAACCATTAAGAGAGGGTATTACAGTAATATATAAAGTCGTCTATTATTAGTTAATGGTTATCTCTTGTAAATATCTATTAAGCTTTAAGTTTGCTTTCATTTTTTGCTTTCTCTAGAATAGAAAGTTTCTATTCTTTACGATCGTTTCCTAGGGAAACATCGTCTCATTCTTTTGTATAAATTGACCTTTCGGTCTTTGTTAATATCAAACAAGTATTTACCAATTACCTCGTAATAAAGTCTACAGAGACGCAAAGGAGAACTATAAACTTTAAAGAGTAGACATAGTTTGAAGGCGTGAGTCAAGAAGGAATTAATGAAGAAGGAAGAATAAGAAAGTGACTTCAAAAGGCAAATGGTTGTAATGATAAAGGGTTTTGACTCTTTCAAAAGGTGGTAGTTATGAAAGGTCATAGACAATTCAAGGGGCATAAAGGGTTGTGATTCTCTTGAAAGCTAGTAATAATGAAGGATTGCGACTCCCCTATCATGAAGATATACCTAAGAGGGAAAGTCATTTGTTGAAGGCATGGAACAAGGGATCATCATAAGGAAGGTAATCATAGTAAGTTTTTTTCTCAGATATAAGACAGTTATAATCTGCATAAAGGGGAGTATAGCAATTAAGGATTAATGGAAGAAGAAGGGGAAAGAATAAGGAAGTAACTTAAATCATTTCAATCCATCTATATCAATCGTTAAATCATCAAAATAAACGGAAAAATAGATATTGATAATAAGGAAGAACTTATATGTTCATTTACATAAGCAGCAAACAAGGAGATATACAAGCATTGATAAAAGGAAACTTTCCATCAACATATTCATATAATCAGCAATCTAAAACAATAGATTTTCACATACATCAGCTATATCTGGTATGAGTAACTTACTATGTAAATAGAGCACTATAACTTATCCATATCTGCTTAGTAGTGAGACATATACGTACAATTTAACTCAAAATGACTGTTAATATAATGACATGTTTTGGAGGTTGAATACATCATTATTTATGACTATAGTACAATGAATACATTGTTGATTCCTTATATACGATTTATTTAATATACGAGCATTTTGAATCAGTGGATTGATAAAATACTATCTGTGTTTTCATCTCTGACTTTTTATAATCTTCCATGATGGAGAAAGTGAGGATTTCAAATAAGAGCAAATGATGATTAGGTCACTTTCTAGGAACTCCACTCCATGTGGCAACAAAGGATACCGATGGGGCCAAAGGGAGACATAGTGGGTTGCCTTTGGGCTTAGGAAGGGTAGACTCTCGTGACACCTTACAAGCCCTATCATGGGAAGTGGATCTTCAATTAGGGGAGACAAGTTACAAGTGGCTAGATGGAGGGGAATGGCAATAGGACCCCACACTAGGTAGCCACCTCAGATGCATGGCAAGGACATATGAGGCCAAGGGGGAACAATGCATCTGCACTTGGGCCTAGATTAGGGGGTTTCTGGGACACCTTATTGGATCATCTCTATGGCTGAATCACATCAAAGTTAATTCTAGCAGTCTTTTGATCCAATTTAGCTGAATCATGTTGAAGTTAATTCTAGCAGTCTTTTGGTCCAATTTAGCTGAATCACGTTGAAGTTAATTCTAGCAGTCTTTTGATCCAATTTGCATTTCTCATATGATTATTTCTAATTAAAAAAATATTTAACCACGACATTATGATTATAAATAAATACTAACAATATTGAAGGATTTCAAATTATGGATTATATAGTAAAGAAAATCCTATGTATGGTAAACCCTAATCCTAATCTTCTCAATTGTGATTTAGGGAAAAGTTGTAGGGAAAATTAGAAAAAAGACACTATGACTTCAATATTTATTCCAATTGTATTCATTATGATCAATATGAAATTCCAATAGGCACCTCGGATTTTGCACTTAAAGGTGGGTGAGTAGCATTGAATAGCGTGACATCAATATACTTATTCCTATCAATCAATATCATGAAATGAACACAAGTAGACCACTTCTTGATGCAGGAGCATCCTAGGTGTAAGGGCAATCTTTGCATCACCCAAAAATATTTCAATTTCTATTTTTGTCTTTTCATTAAGGGCTTTTTCAGTTCAAAGTTTCTATTTGTGGAAGCTTATTATTTTTAGTAAACTGGTCATGTGAGCTCAGAATGCTCTTTTTGCATAAGTGGAGGTTCATCTTAGATATATCAGCCTGCCAAATGAGTTTCATTGCCATATCATATGTATTAGTAAAGTTTTGTAGATTTTTGGTATCAAAAACTTCCAGCTCAACGATGAAGGCCTAAATGGCTTGAAACAATGTCAAACCTTAGTTGATGGATACTTGTGTAATTATATGGTGTAGAACAAAGACCGCTATTTTTGACAAGGGGCTATAATAGCCAATCGGGTCAACGGTTTGTCAGTTGTGGTCTCCAGAAGTTGGGCCATCCAAAAATGTAATTTGTAAATTGTCTTGAGCTGATTCTATGTAATAAAATAATATAATATGAGGTTGGTTGGCCTCAAGAGTTGGGGCTAAGTGTCTAGATCCTTCTCGGGTAGTGGAAAATGCCTATATAAGGAAGGCCTGTAGGTTGTATAAGGTAGTTTTGGGTGGTGATTTGCGATTTTGTCTTACAGATTGTCGTAAGGAAGGCGCCCATTTGGGTTTGCATATTGTATTTCTGAATTAGGTAATTCCACACTTGTGAAGATAATAAGAAGCCCATATTTTATTATTGCAAATTGTTGTTGTTTTTCTATTTTCTGTTGTGTGTTTGTGGTATTAAGGGGAGCACTCTTCATCAAGAGGTATCAGAGTTGGTGTTAGTGTGCAGACAGATCTCTGACTATGAGACAGTTTATACCAAGACTGTGGGTTGAGCCAAGTGTATAAACATATTGCCGATTGTGAGGTAGTTTGCACTAGGGTTTCAGCGATAAGTGTAAAAAGGCCTCTATGAAGGGAACGTGGCAGAAGAGATGGAGGTGTGACACCTGAGGGTTTTAGAGCCCTCCAGAGACAACTGCAAGCATTGCAAGAACAAATCCGTAGAGGGAAGAATCTTGCCGTAAGAGATGAAAGTGAGGATGAAAGAGAATGAGAAGTTGATAAGGAAGAAGAAGAGGAAGTTTTGAACCTGGGGAAAGAAAGCCTTTTTAAGGCCTTCCAAGATTGGGAAAAGACCTGAGTTTGAGGTTGCCACATTTTTCAGGAAATCTTAACCCAGAGGAATTGATCTATTGAATTAATGAAGTAGAAGAATATTTTGAGTATGAAGATATTGAGGATCTTGATAGGGTCAAGTTTGCAAAGGCCAAACTGAAGGGTCTTGCGAAGATTTCGTGGCAGGAGATTCAATTGGAGTGAAATAGAAGAGGGAAGGATAAAATTGTAAGATGGGATTGGATGATTGCTAAATTGAAGTGGCAATTCATTCCCATTGATTATGAGCTTGATATACTGAAGAAAATGCAAAGGTTGAAGCAAGAGGGAAGATCTATTCAAGAGTATACAGAGAGTTCTACTGAGTCCTCATCAAAACAAGCAATGCAGAAGCTGACAAAGAGAAAGTTGCCCGTTATCTTAATGGGTTGAGGCCAAGCATTTAGGAGGATCAGAGTCTGTTTGAATGAACAGTATTGAAGAGGCATACCAGTTTTCCCTAAGGGTAGAGGAAAAGATGAACAAGAAGTTTGAGAACAATTAAAGCAAAAGCGGTCATGGTAGAAGATCTGGTGGACGATCTTATGGAGGCCGAAATGAAGATCAAAAGGACGGGGCTAGCAGTAGCAATCAAAACAAAAGGGGAAACAATTCCAATTGTTTCTCTGACCAGAATAGTAGAGATTAGAGAGGATGAGGAAAAGGATTTGGAAGAGGAGGTTTTTCGTGGAACATGTTTTCACTATGGAGAAGAAGGGGATAGGGCATTTGAATGTCCTGAACGCCAAGGAAGGATAGATAGGAGAATTGAAGAGCAGGCCAGAGTTGTACATGTAGATGAAGATGCCAAGTCAACACATTCTGAAGATGCTGAAAGAGGAGAAGTCCTAGTTATCAGAAGAGTCGTGCTTAGTGGTGTGAATGAACTTGATCAAAGGAGGAGCTTGTTTCACTCTAGGTGCAAGTGTGAAGATAAGTGTTGTGATGTGATTACTGATGGTGGAAGCATTGACAATTTGGTGTTAGAAGAGATGACTACTAAGTTAAAGCTCAAAAGGCAGAAACACTCACGTCCATACCGTATTGCTTGGGTGTAGGATGACCACAAGGTCATGGTCAATGAACAATGTCTAGTGAAGTTCAAGATTGGAAGTACCATGATGAGGTACTATGTGATATCATAGCTATGAACATATGTCATATGTTGTTGGGTAGGGAGTAACAATTTGACAGACATGTTGTGCATGATGGTTGTGTGAATACTTATTCCCTGACAAAGGATGGAGTGAGACATAGGCTAAAGCCATCGACGGACAAAGAAGAAAAGGTATGTAGTACAACCAGAATATGATTCGTTGATGGAAGGAAGTTCCTAGAAGGTATGAGACACGAGGATGTGTATTTTGCAATAATTCCAAAAAATGGTAAAGAAGTAGAAGAGGTACCTGTTGAAGTTGCAGATTTGTTGGATGAGTTTCCAAATATTGTATCCACTAATGTGCCTAATGAAAGATCAGTCAGATGGACTTGATTCTAGGAGCCAATTTGCCAAATAAGGCAACACATAGAATGACACTAGCAAAAAGTGAAGAGTTGAACATACAAGGACATGAGTTGTTGCAAAAGGGGTTAATTCAAGGGAGTATGAGTCCATGTGTTGTACCAGCAATATTAACACCAAAGAAAAATGGAGAATGGAGAATGTGTACCGATTCTAGAGCTATCAACAAGATCACAATCAAGTACAGGTTTCCATTGCCAAGGATGGGTGATATTATGGATTGTTTGAGCGGAGCTATGTATTTCACAAAGATAGGTTTGAAGAGTGGGTACCATCAGATTTGGATCAGAGAAGGAAATGAATGGAAGACTGCCTTGAAGAAAAGGGAAGGATTGTTTGAGTGGTTAGTCATGCCTTTTGAGCTAACCAATGCACCGAGCACTTTCATGTGGCTCATGAATGAGGTACTGAAAGGATTTTTGGGTAAGTTTGTCATTGTTTACCTTAAAGATATTTTGATCTTTAGTAAGACATTGGAGGACCATATCATGCATATTTGTAGGGTGTTTGAGAAGTTGAGGGACGAAAAATTGTTGATTAATTTGAAGTGCAGCTTTGTGAAGGAGTTAGTGTTTTTGGGGTTTCTAGTTTCAGCATAAGGTCTAAAAATGGATCTTGAGAAAGTGAAGGCTATCCTTGAATGACCTACTGTAAGGAATGTTACCAAGGTAAGATCTTTTCATGGTTTGGCTAGTTTTTACAAAAAGTTTATTACGAGTTTTATTAGTATTTGTGGACCCTTGGCTGAAACAATGAGAGGGGATAGGAAAGAGTTTAAGTGGACTGCAGGAGCAAATAAGAGTTTTAATTTGTTGAAACAAAAACTTACAAATTTTAACAATGTGTTTTAAGTAGACTATGATGCTAGTGGTATTGCAATAGGAGCTATTTTGAGCCAAGAAGGTAGACCTGTTGCTTATTGTAGTGAGAAGTTGAATGATTCAAAATTTTGTTGTTGTTGTTGTTGTTTATAATCAAGAATTTTATGCTATAGTTCGAACATCTAAGAAGTGGAGACACTATCCTCTTCCTAAGGAGTTTGTTTTGTATATAGATCATCAAGCTTAGCAATATTTGAATAGTCAAGGAAGATTAAACCAGAGGCAATCTGAAGTGGGTTCAGTTTTTGCAGAGTTACACATTTATTTTGAAACACAAGTGGGAAGTCTAACAGGGTTGTAGACACTCTTAGCAAGAGACAACTTTTGCTGACAAAGATGCAATTGAGGTAGTTGGATTCAAGGAACTCACAAGTTTGTAGCTAGAGGATCTTGATTTTGGTGAAGCTTGGAAAGCTTGTAAAGAACTTGTTACACTTGATAGGATAAAGTGGTTGGGTTTCATAATCCAAGATGGTATTCTATTTAGAAGAAGTCATCTGTGCATTCCAAGAAGCTCTATAAGGGAGAATCTCATCAAGGAGAAGCATAGTGGAGGAGTGGTTGGACATTTTGGTAGAGATAAAATGATTGCTTTGGTTAATGAGAATTACTACTGGCCACAGTTGCAATAAGATGTCAAGAAGTTTGTATTGAGTTGTAGAGTATGTCAGATAGTGAAAAGAGTGAAGCAAAACACAAGGTTGCATCAACCATTACTTGTACCAGACAAACCGTGGGAGGATGTTAACATGGATTTCATTTTTGGTTTACCAACGACTCAACAAGGGCATGATTCAGTTTTTGTAGTGGTTGACGGGTTTTCAAAAATGGCAAATTTCATTCCTTGCAAGAAGACTGGTGATGATGTCATGTGGTAGAATTGTTTTTCAAAGAAGTGGTGAGATCGCATGGTCTACCAAAACAGATTGAGATATTGAGTTTGTTGGGTATTTGTGGCACACGTTATGGAAGAAATTGAAGACAAATCTAAAGTTCAACTCATCACATCATCCATAGTTGAGGGACAGACATAGGTGGTGAATATTGTTACAAGATTCAAGAAGAGTTGGCAGATTAACGGATTTTCGGATGATTCATTGATTAACAGAGGAACAAATGTGTTCCTTATAAAGAATTACAAGGACGTTGTTTCTAAAAGAAACAACGTAGACTGAAGACGGAATTAGAAACAAAACTAGAGACAGGATAGGAAACATTCCTATCTGGACTGAAGAAAAAAGAGACGGGATAGGAAACATTCCTATCTAGACTGAAAGACGGACTACAGACAAGTAGTTGACTATTATAGAAAGTATAAGATATTATCTTAATACCCTCCCTTAATGGTCAACGTATGGATGTCGGAACATTCTGTGATAATTGAGACCCTCCTTGGATCTACATAATGCTGAAACCAAGAAGCTTTGCTAGAAGAGTGCTATGACTCAAAATAAGTTGCATTTACAAAACTTCGTTTTTGTGGAAAAAACGGTAAAACCCAGAATCTCACACAACCTTGCGTATTACAGACAACTTGAAATGATTTTTGAGGAGAAAATCAACAAACCCAGAATCTCACGCAACCTTGCGTATTACAGACAACTTGAAATGATTTTTGAGGAGAAAATCAACAAACCCAGAATCTCACGCAACCTTGCGTATTACAGACAACTTGAAATGATTTTTGAGGAGAAAATCAACAAACCCAGAATCTCATGCAACCTTGCGTATTACAGACAACTTGAAATGATTTTTGAGGAGAAAATCAACAAACCCAGAATCTCACGCAACCTTGCGTATTACAGACAACTTGAAATGATTTTTGAGGAGAAAATCAACAAACCCAGAATCTCACACAACCTTGCGTATTACAAACAACTTGAAATGATTTTTGAGGATAAAATCAACAAACCCAGAAAAAACAAAAACAAATTCAGAAGGCGAAAAATGCAGCTTCGCCTTGATCAGGACCCGGAGAAGTCAGACGCTGCGTAACACCCAGAACAAGTTGAGCGGTGTTGCGATATTTGAAGATTGCGATGATGCGCTGCTTCCAGGTTCCATAATTGCGACCATTGAATTTGGAATTATGTTCGAGCAGAATATTTGTCAGGGATGCCATGGCACGTTTTTCAATGAAAAATTGTGAAATTCTGTGAAGGCACGTTCTTCGAGGCAAACATACGAAAGACTCAGAAGAATCAGAGAATGACCTAGAAGAGAGCTCGGAAAACCCATAAGGAATCTGCTGTCGTTTTCTAGATCCGCTGGCTTGGAAATTGAGGCACAAAAATCGAGGCACCCAGAAAAACGGACGACAACCCAGTTGAGCTCTCGAAAAACCCACCAAGAATTTGCAAACAAAATATTTTTTCGACCCCAAAAATTAGGGTTTCGAAAAAAACGGCCCTAGCTGAAAAAAACTTGAAAAAACTTAAGATTTCTTGATAAAAAATGGCAGATTTTTCTTCAAGGATCGATGTGCATGGACGAATGGGGCTAGAGTGTGCTGAACAAACACAGGCAGACCCGAGTTCGGGAATTTCTTTAGGCCGAAAAGCGTAAGCGGGTTTTAAAGAAATTCAACAGAAATAATTTTGAAAAAATTTAAACAAATAATTTCACGAAGAAATTATGAATTTTTTCGAAAAAATTTAAGTAATAGCTCTGATACCATGTTACAAGATTCAAGAAGAGTTGGCAGATTAACGGATTTCCAGATGATTCATTTATTAACAGAGGAACAAATGTGTTCCTTATAAAGAATTACAAGGACGTTGTTTCTAAAAGAAACAACGTAGACTGAAGACGGAATTAGAAACAAAACTAGAGACAGGATAGGAAACATTCCTATCTGGACTGAAGAAAAAAGAGACGGGATAGGAAACATTCCTATCTAGACTGAAAGACGGACTACAGACAAGTAGTTGACTATTATAGAAAGTATAAGATATTATCTTAATAAATATGAGTCCGAAAAACGTGCTGAGATGCTTGGTTGAAGACAAACCTAAAGGATGGGATTTGATTTTACCACAGACAGAATTTGCATACAATAATTCTTTCAATAGAAGCACTGGTAAATCATCAATCTTGATTGTATATGGGAGTAGTCCAAAAATGCTTCTAAATTGAGGAAGTTGAATAATGGAGATAAGTAGTACTGAAGTTGAGGATTTTGTAGAACATTTGAACAACATCCATGAGGAGGTGAGGAAGCATATTACCAAGATGAATACACAATACAAGGCTAGGGTAGATGAGAAAAGGAGGTATAAGGAATTTTAGTTTGGAGATGAAGTAATGAATTATTTGAGGAGAGAGAGATTTCTAGTAAGTAAATATAACTAGCTGAAAATGAAGAAATACAGACTATGCAAGATACTGAAAAAGCATGATTCATGAAATAACCATGAAGTAGACTTGCTTGCTTAACGATGAAGGCCTAAATGGCTCCAAAATGAGGTCAAACCTTGACTGATGGACGCTTACGCATTATGTTGATGTAGAAACAGAGCTGCCATTTACGAAAAGGGGTTATAATAGCAAATTAGGTCAATGGTTTGTAAGTTGTGGTCTTTAGAAGTTGGCTCATCCGAAAATGCCATTTGTAAATTGTCTTGAGCCGATTCTATGTAATAAAACAAATATAACCTTCCTGGGTGGTGGAAAATACCTATATAAGGAAGACACGTAGGTTGTTTAGGGCAGTTCTGGGTGTTGATTCATAGCGTTGTCTTACAAATTGCTGTAAGGAAGGTGCCCATGTGGGTTTGCATATTGTATTTTTGAACTTTGTAATTCTACACTTGTGGAGATAATAAGAAGTCCATATTTTGTTCTCACAAATTGCTGTTATTTCTCTATTTTCTGTTGTGTGTTTGTGATTTTAAGGGGAGCATGTAATGTCCCGTTTTGAATGTCCTTCAAATTGCTCTTAGTTTCCAAATTAAAGTCTTATGAATGACTCCAAGTATTTGTTCTATACTTGGAAATATATAGAATTTGTATTTATTTTCAAGAATATCCAAATTCTTAAGTTACATACATACATACATATATATAATAACTTTGTATAAGATAAAGGATATTTGAATTTAGATTCTTTTCAAATTATATTCTGATTTGTACTCCTCTCTTATTAATAAGTTTATGCCCCTTTATTGATAAATCAACTTACCAACTTAATACTCCCTTAAACTTTAAATTGGATATTCATCCTTAATGGTGGTATTACATATGACATAATACTAACCTTAATAATGCTTTATATGCTGGTGCCCACGTCACCGAATGCTGCTGCAATGTACTCAAAACCTGGTGCAGATTTCGATGATTGTCTTTGTACCACCTCATTACTGATCCTGTCACACCCATCGTCACATCTTGATTGCGATTGGAGTGTATTTTATGCTGTTGTACCTTGTTAAGCTGATGTGGAACCTGATGAAGATCTTTGGTGCTGATTCTTATACTCCGTTCCACGCCTTTTTTTATGAATGGGAATTGAATGCCGTTCCTTTTTCTTGATCTTTTTCAACTCTCATAAATACTGCTGACTCGACGGTGAGAAGATGTGTCTTTTGAAGTGAGTAGATGTGTCCTTTGTGATACGGGTTAGCTAATGCTTTGTTTTATTAATATATTGTTTATTGCATTTAGTTATATATGTTGATTATATGAATATTGGTTAGGTTTATTTATTGGATTTGTGTATTAATTGTATTTTGTTAGTATATTGATTTAGGTATAGTTTGTTTGTTTTATTGGATTATATCTAAATGTCTATAATATATATAGACATTAATGTATATTACTAATAATGTTTATAATTATTATTATTATGAATAATATCAATTTATATTATTATTGAATAATTAAGTAGAATAAATAGACTATAAATATTTATCTCTTGTGAATAATCGATGATAGTATATATTTTAATCATATAATGAACTATTATTATATAATTTTATTCAGTTATAATTGTAGGATTCCCTTTTAGGAGGGGTCATGACAGAGCACCCTTCATCACTTCTCCATTGGTGTTACACCAATCAATATTTGTTTGATAGCATTCTTACTAGGGGCATTCCTTTGAGAACTGCCATAGGTTTGCTAGTTAGCTTTTTCATTCATGTCAGGCTATGAATTTGACCACTAATGATAAGAGTGATGAAGCGCAAGTTCATAAAATGCAAGAAAAGAGAACTCAGAGACATCCACCAAGCTAATGTGAATTAAACAATTTCTCAAACTCTAATTACACCCGGGTTGATTAAAACTAGTAACTTATCATGCGCTAGACATGCCATTGCTTGAGTTAACTTTGGGTATTCAAAGGAATCCGCCAACATTTTTATAGAACTGTCAAAGCTTATTCTTTGAAATTCATTTGCTTGACTAAAAATGTATAGCTTTAAAGCTCCAAACATCATTGTCCATGGCTGATGCTGGCACTCCAGAACAAGGAAATAAAAAATAGCAAATCTAAAAACTCAGATCCTTCTCCACTTAATATCAATATGACCTCTATCTCTCCAAAAAAATCAATTTTAGAGCAACCCATGCTTAATGAATGGGAACCACAACTGAACTCTGGTCATCCTCTCTAGCAAAATTTCATTTCTCGAGCTAATGAGAATTTCACCCATGCATCATAATGAATTCATGAAGCGTCTTTTCAAGATGACTATCCCTATTCCATTATCCCGTGACTAAGAGTCCCCCCTACATGGTAATAATGAAAATATCTTGCACTAATGCAAAAAGTGATTCATCCAAATTGACTAAGAAAAGTTCAAAACAATGTCTATTTCTTAAGTTCCCTGTCAATTCTGTTATCCCAATGAAAATTTTGTATCGACTATCATCTTTGTTTCTCAGCATGAAATGATTTCTATGTCAAGTTAACCCTTATGGCTAAGTTGCCGGTTTGGATTTTGGTATGGATGCGGGTTTGAGATTCATGTTTGAAATTCGTCCAATTTATTTTGGGATTGGGTTCAGATTTGTTTTGGGTTCATCCGTACAAAAACATATCTTTAAAAAAAAAAGTGTGTGTGTATATATGCAACAACAAATAAGTCCATACATTACCATGCTAATAGTAAAACAACATAGAAAAATACACCACCATATCTATGTTTCAGTTCAATAGGATATTAATCGTATTATTTAGCCATACATACAACACAATACACTTGCTTGGTCACATGCTTGGAACATACTTCCATATCAAGGGAACAATTTGAGAATGAAAGGAATTGTCAAAAGAGAAGTGCAGTTATCTGAATTTTTATTTTGTATTGGTTAGAGGATTTCTAACATGGTTAGATCAAAAGTTGAGATTCAAATTTTAAGACCTGGATTCAAAGATATCATATATTTTTAAAAGAAATTCCTCTATAATCATCAATTTGGATTTCCTCTATAAAAAAAACACTTTGAAAGGGTCTAAAAAAAGTTTTTGAGACCAAATTCAGCCCAGGTTTGGCTGCTGGGCAGCAAATTCTTCAAAATTCGCTGCAAATTCTGCTTGGGTTCCTCTGACAGAATTTGCAGCAAATTTGTAGCTCTGCAGGCGAATTTGGAGAGAATTTGACAAGGACCAGGCTTTGAGGGTTGCTGGAGAGAATCTGGTCACTTAGCCTTATGGATGAAGGATCTGGCCTTAGTGGCACTTGGTTTTATAAAAACTCTTGGCTATTTCACTAACAATCTCAATCATCTAACAAGTTTGCTAGTGATATGACTAAAGACAACAACTTCTGTTTGGATGCGTTTGTTTCCCAATCTCATTAGTACTCAAACATGTGCATGCCAAAATTATTGTTTTCAAACTTCCGCCTTCCTATGATGTTCTCTTGTGTCAGCTTGGAACCTATCACATGAGAGCCATTGTATTGTCCACATGCCAATGTTTCATGTTTTCACATCTTCAATCTGTCTATAAGGTACAAGATTGATTGATCCTTGAAACTCCCAACAATTCCACTGATTGGGAGTATGGGGACATACATTGTTCTGTGCTTATAAGCAAAACAAACCAAGCATTTCATGAGCCTATGACTCCTCCATGTCTATGTCCTGCATTTTAGATATTAGCATTGAGTTGACGTTCCTTTCCTTTCTCAGCCAAGGGTGGATAAGTGTTGTGGTTGTTTTACTCTGATATGTTCAAGGGAGTTATATTAGTATTTGTTTGTTATTAGTGTCACACATTGAAATTATAGTATGCTTCAATGCCATGAACAATTCTTTTATGCAGCATAAGTAAATTTCTGAAAATTTTCTCTGTGTTTCATTTTTTTCTTCCAATATCTAAACTGATTTATATGATTGCAGGTTGGCAAGGATGTGGTGGTAGCTTTAGAGGAGGCCATGAAAAGACAAGGTTTGGATATGCGTGTCTCTGCCCTGGTAACTGCTACCAACATCACTTCAAAACTTTTCTTTTCAAATATGGAGATCCATCAGCTAGAAGACAATTTGCATGTTTTTGTTATTATATTTTGTTGAGAAAGCTCAAGTAGTAGTTTTATAGCCATTTTCATGGAACAACTTAAGTAGTAGTTTTATAGCCATTTTCATGGAACAACATTGAACAATGTTTTTCTATTTTGGTCTAACTTATATTATTTGCAAATTATGATATGTATGCTAAGTAGCACATTTGAGACAGGTGAATGATACTGTGGGAACATTGGCTGGAGGGCGATATCATGATGAAGATGTTATGGCTGCTATTATTCTGGGCACTGGAACTAATGCCTGCTACGTGGAACGTGCAGATGTGATCCCAAAATGGAAAGGTCCTCTCCCAAAGTCTGGTTATATGGTAAGTTGCCTGCGACTAGATAATTTTCCAATTATTTTGAATTTATTGTCGCATGGTTAACTGACATATCACTTATATACTTTTCTTCAGTTTCATTCATTCATGAATGAAACTGAAAGAATAGACATCAGGTTTTGACATCTCAAGTTTATAGCAATTGAATGATTAATACTGCTTTTGATAACTTTCAGGTTATCAACACAGAGTGGGGGAACTTATGGTCTCCTCATCTTCCTTTGACAGAATATGACAAGGCTCTTGATGCTGAAAGTATTAATCCTGGAGACCATGTAAAGATACATATTCTGATATCTTTTTATCGTTTTCTAACTGAGAATGCATTTGAAAATATGTTGCAAAAAAGAAATGGTTTATTCTGTAGCATGGCAATTTTTTAATCTGCTGTATTGTACACAGATATTTGAAAAGCTTATCTCAGGAATGTATCTGGGAGACATTGTAAGAAGATTGTTGTTGAAAATAGCTGTAGATGCTGCTCTATTTGGAGATAGTATTCCAGCCAAACTTAAAGAGCCATATTTATTAATGTATGCATTTCTTCTTGCCCTCTTCTGGTTGTTCAATTATTAGTTTTGTTTAGTAAAATTAGAACTGTAGATTTGAATCACATATTAAATGTTTTTTTTGGGTAACTGGGGGAATTGGCAATCCATTAACAGGTGCAAGTTGGCATGGATGCCATTCGCTTGAATGTAATTAGTGGGGAAATCGCTATAAACTGTAGGACGCCCTCAATCCTGACCAACAGGTGAATGGGATTTGAACTTGGGTGGTTAAGCTACCACACACTTAGAGCGGGCAGCCACACTACTCGAGCCAAACCTCGGGCCATTCTATATGCTTTTACTTCCTGTTGAAGATTTGTCTATAATCGATGATATGAGTTTTTGGTAGAATATGTGTTGAATTCAACTTGGATTAGATTTTCATAATTAACATTCAAGTTCATATTTTATGTGAGACTTCATTTAAGACAAGGATCACTAAAAGTTGCTATTAGAAGAATATTATTTAGGATCAAGTCCATTTTGTTAACATTAAGCCACTTATTGCTTTTCCTCTTTGTCAAATTGTACACAAATCAATGCACTGTTCTTGCACCTTCCTTTTGGTTCTCCACTATTTAGTGATTTCTATCTCATGATAATTGGTAAATAGTAATTACCAAAGTTAATGATGAATTTCATTTGGATATTATCTTGTGTAGAATCTTGTGCAATCTTGATGCTCTAGAGCAAAGTAATGAGAGTCAGAATTAGCAAGGCCAAATCAAATCGTGAATTGGCCATGAATCGGAATCGATTCGGCCACAAATTGGCAAATTTAAAAAGCCCTTGAAATTTAGAGATTTTGACAATTTAAAACTTATTTCATGCACCCTTTATTGAATATAACTTAAACACACTATAACATCATCATATAGAAGCTAACATACATAAACATGGAACATAAATGATAAATCCATCACATATGCAACTACGTTACACGTAAAATGTAAATTGTAGCTAAGAAAATAGAAATCACAGGATCATAATGAGTCAAATCATAGAATGTATGTAAGGTGAAGATCCATACGACATCAAATCATAAATGAATGTAAGATGAAGATCCATGAAATGTATGTCTGTTAATATCTGTAAACAAAATGAAAATGCAAGGCTCTACCTCTAGCCTCATCATCATCACCTCACTTTCTTGATTTTTCGCGATTCAAAAGGTGATTTTAGTGATTTTTTAAATGAATCGCATGAATTGGTGATTCATGCGATTCATGCAATGAAATTGCTGATCTAGTTCATTGGTTCAAAAAAAATAGGGAACCATGAATTGAATCGCTAAACTGGCAATTCAGGGGATTTCATGGCAATTCTTGTTACTATGCTCTAGAGTCACATGGACTGGTAAATCATATAATTAGTTTGTATGTTTTACTTTTCTTTATGCAATTGTCGAGAAGCTTTCATGTTTAACCTAACTTTCATCTTTTAGAAGCTTCCTATATCCAGAAGCTTCTTTTGACATGTTTATCATTTTAAATGTACACAACAGAAATGAGTGTATGTACACATGTGCCAATCTTTTGTCCTCTCTCGTGTAGCTTCAATTTAATGTCATTTGGTATCAATGCTTGTCAATTGTGCTTTTAGGTCAATCCCTCTCAACAGTTTCCGTCTGATACAGTCTAAACAAGGGAATCCAATGGAGGACAACTGAAACCCAGCAGCCTCACACTCACTAACAAATGTGCACACCAGAGAGAAGCTAAAGCAATATAGCTTGCATTGAATTATGAAATCTGCCTGCAACATGCTTAGATGAGTCATCCAGAGACTGTTCAACAATGATTCATGGGACTGCTCTTTATCATAGAAGGATGAGCTACAAATTAATTATCCGCTTCCCTGGCTTTCCCCTGTCTTCTCTCTCTGGCTCAATCTGCAATTCAGCTTTGTTTCTGTCTCTTCTGCGGTTTGTTCCCTCTTTCTTAGACCAGAGGACTATTGTTTCTACCCTCACCACTAGCGCAAGAAAATACCTTCCAAAAATGTACATTAACAGTTGCCATTTCAAAGGAAGGCACATAGTCATGGCAGGAACAAGTGAGCAATAGCTAAATCATAACAATTTTCTGTCCTTGTGTCACCAGTGACAAAAACAACAAAAACAAAGGCAAGACTCCTGTTAAGAGGAAAATTGGTCTTCAGGTAGAACATTGACTGCTAACAAATAACAATAAAATCTCTGCATATCCATATAGTCATAGATTATATTGCTGAAAGCAATGATTGTCATATGAAAAATTTGATCCAGCTTATGACTGATTTTCAAGAACTTGTAGTTTGTTATCAAGTTGCCTGCAATTGACTATGGAACACATGTAGCTTCTTGTTGGACCCCTTTAGTGGCCTATTAACACTTGTAGTTGTAACTAATAGCCTAATACATGGCTTTAGCAACTTGTAGCTGACCTGTAGCACAACAATAGGTAAGACTGGCAAAAGAGCAGCCCTGCAACTTCTAGCAATGTTTTGGGTTTAAGCATGTTGCCAAAAAAACTATGAAAGAAATATCATTCAAAAGCTTGAAATAAGTTTTTTTTGTAATGTGGGATCATTTGTAGTCGAAGATGCTCCTGCTTCTCTTGCTTTTACTTTTACTAAATCTCACCATTTGTTGTCAAGAGAAAGGTCTTTGATCTAGTCTTCTCAAGGGTTATTGATTCTTATGCTCATAAGGTTCTTTTGTTAATTAACTCATGAATAGTATGGATTTCTTTCTTGGTTCCTTTGTTGCTGCAAATTATGATATTTTGGCTGCTGCTGATGTTGTGAAGAAGAGTTACTACCATTCTGTGTATTACCACTTGACCAATAGTGAGCCTTTTTAATGGGTGCAATTAACTATGTATTTCTCGTCTATCTTTGACTGGAGGACCAGTCTTTATCCCTCTCCACCCTGTATCAATCTTTTAAGTTTGTAGTTGAGATCTTTTGCATCTTCTCATCTACAAATTGATAGTCAAGCTGTAGTTATTTGCTCCTTGGTTCATAATCTTCACTTCTATTACTAACAAAATATTTAGCAGAATAAGCATTTCCATGTGTTGTTATGTGGATAGAAATTACAATAGATCTATTAAGTTCCATCCTCTATTTGAGATCTACTATGGGAACCTCTACCATACACTCCCAATGAGTTTCCAGTGACTCTTCACATGACTTCTAAATCTCATTAGTGGAAGGAGCAAGATATATTGAAACAGATTTTAGACAAGCAAAGATCTGATTATCAACAACCATAGTAACATGGAGATGTGGGCCATAGTAATATGGCGACGACTTGGAGACTTTGTCCCCCCGTGCCCAACGGCGCCACCAAATTCCACCACCTCTGCTGAGGATTGGGGGACATCCCGATGTTGACCATTTGCTGATTTGGCTATTTATGTTCAATGTTTGATGTTCCAATCCAATGCAATGTTCAAGTATTTAGTCTTTGGCATCTTTATATCGTATATTGCATTACATCTTTTCATAACTAAATTTTAAGTATCATATCTATAGTATATACAACCTTTTGTCCCTCGCCTCGGTCCCCCCCACCATCCCCAAATTAAGGCTCCTTTGCCCCTCGTCCCGAAAACTTGCCCCCCCGTCCCTCCGTTCCCTAGGGTGGTGTAACTATGTCAACAACATAAAAATTTGTATTTGGTATACCACATTCCATTTTGTAGTGAATTGGTTATTATTAATGATAAGTTCGTATACATGATTTCATGAATGTTGTAAGAATGTGAGAAACAAATATTCCTGGGTTTGTTTCATTTATTGATATTTGTGCAAAGCAAAGGAAAACCCATCTTTTTTTCTTTTGGTATAGCTTGACACCTTTACATATTGCTCTTTTTTTCTTATTTATTTTATGACAATTTTGATTATGGGCTAATGCTAACAATGTCACATTACATTAGAGTTTATGGTTTAAATGATAACTCCATAGACTATGGTCCTTTTCTTCAAGTGCAACAAAGGGAGTCATAATGATTTTTTCCCTATTTTACACAAGGACATGTCCCCTACCCTAGATACTGTTCTAGAGATTGCATCATTCCAGTTGGTAGCAAAGCACTATTTCTTTACTTGAACTGGATGATAAATGCTTCTCCTATGGGGGAGTATCTGTGTTTGAGCTGAGTCATTGAGGTCTCTTGGTATTGGTAGTTTACAGTGTCTTTGGACACTTGAGCTTGAACATATTGTTTTGGAAATGATTGAGCTTATAGAATTGACATAATGATACCTTTCTCATTGATGTCAACGGGGGAGGGAGTAACACATCAAAAACATCTTTTGGGGGAGAGAAGAGTGTACATGAAAAGCATCATCTTGATATGATCCTGATGAGGGAGAGTAATACCAATGGGAAGAGAATATTATGTATGGGGGAGATTGACACCTTCCTTGTGCATGATGGTTACTGTATGGTTGTGATTTGAACATGAAAAACTCTTTACAACTTGCTTAAGATTATGCTTCTTCGTATATAATTATTCAGTTCCAAAATATACTTCCTTCGTACTTGATAATAGCTTCCCACTATTCTGTGTAATCTTCCTCTCTAATATATAAGTCTGGGCTAAAAGTTGTGACTATTTATAAGTCTACATTTAGCATATTGGATATTGGTTTTGTTTATAATAATTTTTTTGGTTAGTATATATTTATATTTTAATTATAATATATATCTAAGATAGGCTAATAAGATTTATTACTAAATGTATATGTTATGCATTATATTACATACTAATATGTTTATAATAATCAGATTATAATAATAATAGATTTATTATTATGAATAATATATTTATTTAGGAATTCCTCTCTATTGTATTAACTAATACAACTAGTTATATTATATTATACTATGTTCATAGTACCATTATATATCAATTATATTATATTATATTATATCAATTTGATAAATAGATTTAATAATAAATTACAACATTTGTGTATTTATTTATTATTATTTTAATTGGTATTATTTATTAAGTTCAACCTTAGAAATGGGGGACATTACATAGGATTATAGCAACTCTAGGGAAAGATGATAGTTAGGTGGACGAGTGATAGGATTGTAAAGCACAAAAAGTTTTGTGGAGCATGACAATCGACCATGGGTTGAGTAGAGGGGTGTCGGATTTTGATGAGGGGTTGTTTATAAGCATGGCTATATATTGCTATTGGGCACATGGGCTGGCCACACCATTCCCTTTTATTTGCTTAATATATGGCTGTATTTATACAACTCTAAGAATTTAGAACTATTGTCCTTGATGTGCTATAGTTTGTTGGTGACTTAGTGAGACAATGTGAGAGGACTCAGCGTTAACCATCTCTATTCTAGGATTCCTTGGGTCCCCTATATATCTCCATCTTCCATTCTCCTTACCTCTCTTTGTCATCCATATCCACATCTTCCTAGATTAGCCCTCTCTTAGGATAATGATTTTTGGACATTGCCAAAACAATCACAAATACACTCACATTTTATCTTACACGTTCGACTTTGACCAACTTTTACACCATCACTTGGATTGATATGAATGAGAAACCATTTAGTTTATCTAAGGCAAGCAATTTTCCTCACTACTTTGCTCTTGCACCTTTGGTGACAAGTTTGCTTATTGTACTTGCAAGGTCACCATCCCTTCTTACTAGGAATCTGTTGCGACACCTAAGGACTTGCAATGTTTTCCATCTAGGTGGAGATCAATATATCAAGCCCACTCTCTCTTTCTTTTTTGTAGGTTTTGAACAAACACAAGGAAGACCTTAACATCAAGCCACACCACAATGGTAGACATTCTTACACTATAAATTTGTACTTAGGTTTGTATTGAGTGTTTGTATGTTTAGCTTAATGCAATGATCACTTACTAGTAATGGACACATGGGTTTGTCTAGCTTGTTACATGTTGGTTTTTAAGGAATTGTCTCACACCATTTCAACTTCCCATGTCTTGCCATTTTTTCGCGATATTCGCATATAGTGAACATTATGTCATTATGCCACATCAAAAAATGATGTTATTAATTTGGCATATTATATACCACATGATGGAATGTGATTCATATATAGGAATCAATAGTCTAGGTAGTCAAAAATCAAATTTGTGAATTTTCGGATGAGTAGTCAACATTTGTCAATGTCATTGACTCAAATGTTGTATATAGATTCCTATTGATTTATGAGCAAGCCACCCAACATACAATAAAATAATAATTACTATACATCAATAGGGGTAGTTCAATCAATATAGTCATCAAGGGAAATTAAGCCAACTCATAGTCAATGAAGAGGAAAGTGTAAGTGATATAACTTGTAATTTAGGAACATTTGATGGTGTTAGGGCAAGCTTGCATCACCCAAAAATATTGTGTTTTCCTTTGTTTAGTAGTTTTGTTTAGTTGTTTTGGAGCGCTTGATGACACTTTCTATCCATACATGAAATAATCACTAGCTATTTTAAATAGGTCAGCGTATAGGAACACATACATGAAATTGTTCCCAAGGAGTAGAATGTGAAATTATAATGATTGGCTAAAGAATCATCTCAATATCTTAAATGGGAGCTTAACGAATGTCTAATCAATTCTTGATTTCTGAAAAGCATGGTGTAGATCGCTTTGAGATCTTGAGTTAAAAAGAGGTCTTTGATTGAACTCCGAATCAAAAATTATGGCTTCTAAAAGTTGTGCTACATTGGGAGGGAAAATAAGAAAATTCAAAATAGTCTGGTGGGCACCAAAACCCATTTTGGGCATATTCCATGGTCGGGAAAAATGAGAGAAAAGTGGTCCGTCACAATGAAAAGGGTGAGTTACATTTTCCAAAAAATTCTAAGGTGGTTATTGTTGCTATATAAAGAGGTGAATGGAGCTTATGGAAAACAACTCCATTGGTACAAATTGTGGCCTCAGACTATAGGTTTTTATCAGCAAGTTGATTTTCTTTGTAATGATTTCTTATTTTTCTTGTGATTTCTATGTTATTATCCTTTGCCGTGTTGTGTGAGAGTTGGCTAGAGTTGCCCTTCATTATCTTGTAATGCCTATTTGGTCCTTTTCCCATATATTGAATTGTGTGTTTGAAGTTGAAAACTTTGGTGAGGACAGATTTGATGCCCTCTAGATCATCATTTGCCAGTTTTAGACCTATTATTCTAGATGGTTTAGCTATTTCATACAAACTTTGTTTTAGCTTTCTTTCAAATTATTGTGGAATTCTTGAACTGTTTGCAATGAGGCACCCTATACTAGCATTTTTAAACTTAAGATTGGGTTTGATGGGGTTATATTAACTCTCACTTCAACAAAGCTTTCGTTCTTATATTGATAGGCATTCCCAAATTAGATATTATTAGGTTTTAGGTTTTTTGACTTTGAACACGATGTTCTTTCTAGGAAAGAGTTTGATAGATTGAGAAAACATAGGTCAGAGCTTTTGAGGATAACTGCCAATGGTGTTCATAATTTTAGCATTGCTTTGACTTATGTTCTTCCAAATCCTATCATTGATGAGTATGCTCATGTTGATGCCTATCATAATGTGATCACATCAAGGATCAATTTGTAAGGGAGTCATTTTCTTTAATAGTTTTTTTGAATGTAACAAGAGTAGAGTATATGTTATTATTCTTGCAAAATAGGACCAAATTGCTTCAAAGAAGAGAAAGGAGAAGGGGCATTGAGTTTTGTTTTCTTAATTTGTGGAGAAGGGTCATTGGATCATTGCTTCTAGAACATTGTAAGTAAGCATTGTTGGTCTTTGACTCATGATGTATGGAGCATGCACAGATTATGATCATCATAGACAGTGCAAATTGGTCTCACTCATGGAGAATATGTGGTCATTCTATCCTCATCATTAGTGAACATTTATACTAAGTGGTTAAACCAGAATACGAGAGTAGGACTTGGCTCAATCTTGGCAAGCTGATTTTAGACTCAGGTTCATACTCTGCAAAAACTTGGCAATGAGTTGCCAAATTGAAAAACCTGAGAAACTTAGAGACTTAAGGATTTAGAATTTGTATCATGCACCTTTTAATAAATAAACCTTAAAGACACTAACATCATCAAGTAGAAGTTAATTTGATCACATACACAAGTATACTTCAATCACATAGCATGCATGCAAATTGTGATGGAGGAAATAAATGACTTAGATATATAAATATTGTCAATCATATAGAAAACTCATGAAATATGAAATCCATGGCATCAAAACAAATATTAAAGCTAAATTTATAAGACTATGGCTCAAAGGAGGTGCATTACTCATCCCAACACCACAACAATTCATGTGCTGGTGTATAGGATAGGTCATAGAAATGATGTAATCATGATATTTGCTTGTATCTCAATGACTGGTGTGTATATTCAAGGGAGGAAATTATTAGTAATTTTTTTGTGAAGCCTTCAATATTGCATGTTTTCTTGAGGAGCTCATTAACAAAGAGGAGTGGTTAAGTAAAAAATTGTTATGTTCTATAGCTGTAATACTAATAGACGGGATTCTTCTATGAGTTGTCTATTCAAAGCTTGATTGAATCATTTTGCATTATGAAAATGACATTTCTTGCCAATTATGACTTATGAACTGTTGGTAAATAGATTTGTCACTGTGAATTCATCCATAAAACTGATCCTGTTCGCTCAAAGGGGAGTGACAACCATGTCAATAGTTGGATATAGATCGTCTTAGAACTCTGATCTTTCCTTGTGTTTGAGAGGGGTAAGTCCCTTGTATGATGGGGGTATTTGTAGTTTCTATGTACTTTTAACTCGTAAGTACAAAAGGGAGAAAAGACAAAACTAAAGAAACATGAATAACAAAAACCTCAATGATAGACTTACAAAAGTCGAGATTCCATAATTGATAAAGAAAGAAGAATAGCAGATCGAGGCATATGAGGAGACAAGTCGTTTTGAGTTTGACACACCCAACTTGAGATACCATGAAAGGTTAAGTTCTATTATATCAATTCAATATATTATTAATGATTCACATAGATTGATAAAGGGGTTCACTTATTTAACTTACAAAAAACTAGCAATCATAACTTTGAAGAGCATTTAGAACATACAGACAAATGCATTTATTATTATATTTATAAAAATTGTACAATTTCAAACTTTTTTGTACATAATGGGAAACCAAAAGCCACTAAAAGTTTCTTTGAGAATTTCTCCGGAGTTTCTCCTCAAAAGTCTCCTTTACATTACAAATAGCTTACTTTTGATAATTACTTAAGATATTGTTACTCGGAATAATTGCTTAGGACTTCATAGAATAGTTGCTTAGGATAACTACCTAAGTGAACACTAAGAGTAACTACCTTTTTGAAGACGAGTTAGGATGTACCTAACTTTTTCAGAAATCAAGCCCAAAATCAAACAATGGTTACAAAAAGTGACATTAGTCACTTTTACAAACATGCAATTTGAGACTTGTAATTTTTAAGTTAGGGTTTCACTAGGGTGCTTATGCATCTTCATCTGCTTCTTTTGAATCTGCAACTCTCTGACCAATCATTTGAGAACACAAAATATGGGTTTTTTCATTTTAAGGAAAAGATAACTTTGGGGCCTTACTTGAGGATGAAAAGGATTGAATGATGCCAAAGCAGTATGCTTTTTGTGAACAAAAGTTTACTCTTGCAGACTTAAAAGGAAGCTATCTTATCCATGGCTGATGACAAAACCCTTGGATGTGATGGCTTCCCTTGTGAGTTCTACAAGACACTTTGGTATGACATTGGCCTTGATTTGCTTCAGGTTTATTTTGAAGCTTACAATTCTAATTCATTGGGCAGCTTCATCAACAAAGGGAATACTAAATTCATACCTTAAGTTGGAGATCTTAACGAAATCTGCAATTGGAGGCCCATCACTTTGTTGAATGTCTCCTACAAAATCATTGCCAAAGCCCTCTCTCTTAAAATTCGACATTTGCTCCCTTAGATTGTTCGACCTAAACAAACTGGATTCATTAAGTCCCGCTATATCTTGGACAACATCATTGCTGTCTGGGAAGGAATGGAATGGGCCAAGCAATCCAAACAGCAGGCCCTTTTCCTGAAGATTGATTTCGCCAAAGCATATAACCGTATTGAATGGCCCTTTATTCTTGCTATGCTTAAAGCTTTGGGCTTTGGCCCAGCTTTTTGTCAATCAATGCAGATGCTATTTGGGGATGCTTCTACTTGCATCACCATTAATGGTCGTTAGTTTGAAGCTTTTGGGCTCTTCAGATCTGTTTGTCAAGGTTGTTCTCTAGCATCTTCTCTCTATGTTTTGGTAGCCAAGGGTTTTGGTTATCTGCTGGCCAGTGCCATCTCACGTGGTCTAGTGCGTGGTATTTCTTTATCAGAATCAACCACTAAGTTGCTTAATGGCCATTTTGCAGATGATACCGTCCTCACTTTGATTGAGGATGAGGAAAATATTACAAATGCTTTGTAGTGTTTAGATACTTTTAGTCTTGCTTCAAGGTCAGCTATCCAATCGCACAAAACCCTTTGCTACTGACAATCTTTTTTGCTAGGCCCTCACTGGTTGCAGCAATATGGATGGAAATGGGTCCAACGTGGGGAGATTTTCCAAATTTTGGGCATTCCGTTTGCTTTTCAAGCATTTCTTGTGGAGTTGTGGAATGCCGTGCTTGCTTGAATTGAGAAGAAGCTGGAATATTGGATCACTAAGCCCCTTTCGCTTGCGGGAAAGTTTCAAATATGCTCCAAAGTGCTTGCTGCTACTGATGTTTATTATTCCTCTTGTTGGGCTCCTTCCAAAGCTTCGTACCTCAAGCTTGAACGTCTTCTCAGGGACTTTCTCTGGGCCTCTGATGCTGTGCATCATGACTTTCACAGAGTGGCTTGGGACTTCTATTGTTCACCCAAGGATTCTGGTGGTCTTGTCTTGCTTTCCACTCATAAGTAGGGGATAGCCCTCTATGCCAAATGGGTCATACGAGCTCTCACTGCAGATGAGGCCTGGAGAGTTTTATTACGTCATTGCATTTCTTCAGGCTTTCCAGTCAACCGCCCGACCTAGAAGGGGATTGGTTTTCAAACCGTTCTTGTGATTTTTGAAACTGTTCATATTCAAGGCACTTTTGTTGCTAAGAGCATTTGGAAATCCTAGGAAGCCATTAAACCTTGGGTCCGTTGGGCCGGTAATGGATTCAGAGATGGGCTCTCTATGAATCATCAAAACCTTTAGTGGTCGCCCTTGTTTGCCACTCAAGGGATGCCTTTAGCCAAGCTTCAAGGAGCTAGTGCTTTGCATTTATTTCTCAAGGGTATCAAAACACCCAAAGATTTATTCTCCAGGGTTACAATGAGTCTTCGCTCGTTGGAGGATTTGCAGGTGCAGTTTAGGCTTATTCGTCTAGATCGACAAACAATTGATCTTCTAGTTTCTGCAGTTCCTCCCAATTTGTTACACAAGCTTGGAATTCACTCATCTCGCCCTTGGTGGAAAGATTGGAATGGTACCTTGCCACTCCAATGGCCAGTTATAAGCCTAGACTAGGGGTATCAGTGGTTGGTGCCCCATCTTCCGATGGTTGATACCATAGTTGGCATAATTGCCAAATAATCTGCGAGTTTCTACTAATTGCCGAGGTCTTGGGACTAGCGAGTTTTTCACAGATTTAATTGCGACTTGGCTACAGAAAAAATTGTCAAGTTTTTGTGGAAATATCGTCGATTAATCGCCAAGTTTTGGCAAAAAATCGGTGAGTTTTTCAGAAAAACTCTTTTAAATTTTAAAAAAAAAAATTTAAAATTTATTTATTTTTAATATTTTAAATTTTTTTTGTTAAAAACAAAAGGCAAAAAGCCTATATATATTATGTAAAATAGAGAGTTACAGTATGCTAGTAGAGCTAGGAAGAGGAAGATGTGATTGTAATGATGTTTTTACTTCCAGTTTGTCACAAACTATTTACTATTATGCTTCCCGCCATCAATATTCCGCATGAGAATGCGATTTTGTACCCACTATGCATTTATATAGATCTAAACTCTTGCTTGTTTCTTTTGTGTTCTCTATAATGAACTCATTGAATGCATCTTCTCATTGAAATTTGCAGAAAAATGTATTTTGAATTAAATTTTAGTGGTTTTTAAGGTTCCGGAGTTTTCTTAAAAAATGGCCGAGTTTTTCTCGATTAAACTTTTGGGGGGCTTGGCGAGTTTTTGGCTTTGGTGAGTTTTCCAACTATGGTTGATACCCTCAATCAACATTGGCATTTGCATTCTTTGCATAAGACTTGAAGTCTTAGATTTGCCACTGTCTGGCATACTATCACTGAGCCTAAGATAGCTCACTTTGCTTGGTGTCTCCTCTTCCAGGGATTGCCTTTGGGTCCTCGGCTCCAGCATCTTGGAGTTCTTGATCCTAGATGTCTTTTTTGTGGCCAATTTGAAAGCTTTTTGCATATTTTTTGGTTTTGTAGAAGAGCTCAGAATTACTAGCTCTGGATTTTTGATTTCTTCAGGCCTTTTCATCCAGAGGCCTTCACTTGGCATATGGTGGTTCTCGGTGATGCTCCTAGACTACCCTTTAGATATGTCCAAATTTGGCATGCTTTCAAAATGGAGATATTGTTCACAATTTGGAAAGATCGCAATGCTGTTTTATTCTCTCATAGCTTTCTTGATATTTATGTTGCAATGTACTCTAAAGCACGTATATGTAATAATTTCATTATGCAAATTCAAGTACAAACTGAGAAAGTCGTGCTGGAAGTGGCTCACCTGCAAGAGCTACTTGCTCACTGGGGAAATGCCCCTTGTATGGTTGCCTGAGTGCCTCTGGATTCTTTTTTCAGGGACCGTACTCCTTGTGGTTGTCGGAGAGGTCGGAGCAGTTCCACTCGCCGCTCATAGACCCCCAGGTTGCAGCCTTGTTGCTGCTCTTCTAGTGGTGGCTCTCATGGCCGTTATTGCTCGGCCTTGCCTCCTCGGAGGTTGGGCTCGAGTTGGTCCTCGGTGGCTCCCCCTGTTGCCGCTGAAGCAGGTTGGCCGTCTGCTCATCGTGACCCCAAGTGGGCTTTCCCCTGGCTGGATTTAGCCATCTCTCCTCCTAGGGCCGAGGAAGATAAAGACAAGGATAAAGATGCTGCTGCTGCTGACGGTTGGGATCCCCCTGAGCCAACCAATAACCTCAAGGATTTCTCGGGTTTTGATGAGAAAGACCCTCCTTCGGCTGGCACTGCTCTTGCAGCCTGAAGTTTTTTTATTTTTGTTTATATATGTTTTTTGGATGAATAGTTGATCTCTGGCCTTGGGTTGTTTGAGCTCGCAAGGTGATCCTGTATCCCCTGGCCCCTTTTTTGTGAATATGTATCTTTAAAGTTTTAAATTAATGGAAAAGGTCTATTCATCAAAAAAAATTCCATAATGAAAGACCAATTTTAGCCAGGTACATTACCATTCAAGTTCAAATACACTAAGAAGTAGAACTCAAACACTTCTTGTGACATCCAAAGCTACAAGAGTAGAGTATTCATTCCACTGTCACCAACTGCTCTTTGTGAAAACAGTTCTTATTCTTATTATTACTGTTAACATTATTTACTGATATTATTGACAAATTATCTACTGATGGATTGCTGAGTGCAATCTGAACGTTGATTCTGAAAATATAGACTGTTGATGCCAGAAATTCAAGCACATTCTTGTGGACTGGAAAGCTCATGCGTAGTACAATTTTGTAACTTATTTAGAGGAGATTTTAATTACTTCAAAAGCAATTTACATAAATGAGTTAATCTGACACTGATCCAAAATAGTGGAGTTGCATTAGAAGATAATCCAAAAATATGGGCCGCTGAAATAGAAAAGCAATTCATTTGTCTTTCTCATTTGGTTTAGGTTTTGTTTATACTAAAAAAATAAATAAATGCAATGGAGTTTTTTTAAAATTAAATTTGGGAAGATTTACTTCAGATTCACATAATATTCAGCATGGTTGGAAAATCAAGGTTTTTCAGGCACAGTGTCCAACATGTATTTGGGCTGTATCAGATACATATCCAAATTGGATAACGTAGATACGTGTGCCCAAAGAGGGACAAGAATTTCTGGCTACTGTGTAAAATCCTTCTTCAAACTTTACTTCATGCAAAGGAATAAGGGTCACTGATTTTTGACTGAATTTTTAGAGAACTGCTTGCTATGTTTAATAGTTAATTCAATTATGACATCTGCCGTATTTTGTGAAGTTTGAGTCGTTGGCTTTTCACTGTTTATACAAACTGAATGTTGACAAGATATCTGTCATATATTTTAAGCCTCTACTCTGTTATAAATTATAGCATGGTAAGTGTTTGTGTATTCATTCTTCATTTCAAGCATTTAATAACTTTTCATTAGTTATCTGTGTGCTATGGTTTAGTATTTTGCTTCTTTCACAACTTTACCTAATAAAGCATTGGGTACAATGGCAATCTCATCATTTTATGATGCCTTCGGATATCTGTGAAGGTCTGGAACCCCACATGCTCATGTCCCTGGTTACTGCAATTGCTTCGTTCAAGCATATGACATTTTATGCCTATATGCTATTAGCATATACATCTTCTTTGCCTGTTAAACTGGTTTTAGATTACCAGAAGCACAAATCAATGCAACTGAGTGAGTAGTTTTAGTTCTGGACACTGATACAACTATATTCTTTGGTGCATGCAGGACCCCAAATGTATCTTCTATGCACCAGGATGTCTCTTCTGATCTAGAAGTAGTTGAAAATACATTGAAGAATGTGTTTGGGGTAAGTCCCCCCAGTAAATTTAAATAATATATTAATTTAGGAGTGCATTTTCAACCTCTCTGCGAAAGATGAATTTACTTACGGAGTAATATTATAAGATCTTTACATAACTCTTCTAGTACTTATGTTTGATGCATGTTTTCAGATATCAAACATTCCTCTCGAAACACGAAAACTTGTGGTTGAACTTTGCAACATTGTAACAGTACGCGCTGCTCGTTTGGCAGGAGCTGGTATTGTGGGAATACTAAAGAAATTAGGGAGAGATGTCATAGGACCCACAGGTAAAAATAAGACTGTTGTGGCAATTGATGGAGGACTGTATGAGCACTATCCTCTCTTCAGGCATAACATGCAAATTGCAGTCAAAGAATTGCTTGGAAGTGAGGTATCAGAGACTGTGGTTCTGAAACATTCAAAAGATGGTTCAGGCATTGGAGCTACTCTCCTTGCTGCCTCTAACTCACAGTATTCAAAGAGAACTTGATGCAGGCACTTTGTAAGATTTGTCTGCTATTCTGGTACACTACCACAACTTTTTGATGCTTTGCCTCCATAGCGGTAAATCATCTGGTTGTATGGAGCAACTGATTTTGGTCTTTCTCAAGCGTCGGGACACCAATTAGCTTGTTTGTTTTGGAGGCCAACTGTAGAGTTTAACTTACCGTCTAAATAAAAGGTCTGCTTGGGAATATTGTTTCTCAGGCAGGAATTGAAAATTTTGAGCATGGAATCAAAACCTGGATTTGGTTTATAGGTTTATGGTCTGTAAATCAAGAGGTCACTTTGGCTAAGTTTATGAGGCAGTTACTAGTAAGTTTACAGCTGTTCTGATCTTACAGTTGCTTTGCTTTACTCTCACTTTTTTATGTGAATTTATTCTTTGCTAGAGGGGATCTGGATTCCATCTTATTCATGGACTAAAAAAAATGTTGAATTTTATCACCTGTAGCATGAAGTGTATGAAAAAGTGTGCATTGGAGCAGAATAAAACTATGTTTTCAATGTTTCAAATTGTTTGGAGAAGGGAATGTTGAACTCTTGTCCTTTGACGTATTTCAAAGGAATCAAACTGCTTTCCTTTCCTCTCTATTCTTGTTAACTTCTTTGTATCATTGCCTTTTGAGGAATTGTAATTTTTTATTTTGTTTATTAGTGTATCTCTTCTTACATGCCCTCGCTCGTGCCAGCAGAACACCTAAATTTTGAGAATCAGAATTATGTAAATCTCATGAAGTAAATAATTAATTTTGCACATAAAGGGCTTGCAAATTGAGTTGCCATATGGATTTTGAAGCAATTATTTGTCATGTTGATGTATTTCGCATGATAGTTGAGAAGATTATGGTTATACAATGTTGTTTGTGGACGCTATCTTGCAATGGTAAAATATGAGTAATGGTGTTTTATCTTTCATTATAAATTAAAAAAGGGAAAAACAACCAAATGCACTTTTTAGTAGAAATTGGAAAACAATGACAAATTTCTTTAACGAGTTCTGCCATTGGCTATTATGGAATATGGTACTTGCCTATGCCACATGTACCTTTTCCTCATTGCGTTTTGTTTCATCTTGAAGTAGCAGCAGATCCATGTTTAACTATTGTAATGGTTAATGATTACAGGTGAAGATTCTAATTCAGGATCCAGTTTTATACATTGGTTTGCCAAATATTAAAAACCCAGATTCTAAATGGCTTGGGTACAGCTGTTATATCTTTATATAGTCAACATTACATACACGACAGGATAATTCAAATGTGAAACGCTATGTGGAAGGTCCATATAAACCATCGTATTGCTTGCCATGTAAAGCATCGAAACATCATTTGCTTCATTAAAATCACAAGAGTTCCAAATGCCACTTATAGTCGCTGCACTGTACATGTTTTGTGGGGCAACTCATTGCACAGTATTGATCAAATTTAATGGAAGTTATGCAACAGAAACATAAGTCGGGTAGGTTTGAAAGTGCATTTCATCGCGTGGTTGTTTACTCCTCGCCTCATATTTATTCGAGTCCACCCATGTCTATCACTTCTGCCTATTTGGTTGATAATCTTTTGCACTTCGATTCGGTTAAAGAGGAGCTCTTAACCTTTAAAATTCAAGATAATTTCAAAGCAAGCATAAATGTTTTTATGAATTTGCAGATAAAGAATTTATAAATTAATCAAGTGAAGGTTGCGAAAAGAAAAAAGAAAACCTACATTGTGTCATAAAACTCTAACGGCAAGATAGACCTTTGGTTATGGATGCACCACCATGAATGAGCTTCCTCCTCATCCTTCAAAGTTCCTAAACAACTATGTCAATAATCTGTAGAATCTAGTGAACGTTATCTTGTATACGTCGGTAATGACCTTTTTGTATGGCACTTATCTCACAAGCAGATAAATTACTTGTTATAATCCACAATAGTGAGTAGAATGGTAATTTTGTTTCACTTTTCACTTTTATTTGTTTTCACATAAAAATATTTCAAAAGTGTACAAAGATTTTTATTTATTTATTTTAAAAGTGTTCACATGTTAACTAATGTTTTTCAGATTGAATTAATTTGAATGCTAAATCAAATTTAAGATTCTAAGATTATTTTAAAAATCAATTTTTAAAACATAATAATTTGCTAGCCTTCAATTTTTTTTTCAATAGAGAAAAAAAGAGAAAAAAAGATAGGAGAATAACCAAAATGAAAGCTTTCTAATTTAGTATATTTGGAAATAGTGATTGTAAGAAAGGTTTATCTATTCTTTTCATTTTTTTCTATAAATTTAAATAAAGTATTATATTGAATTATATTATAAAAATTATTTTATATATAGATATAGCTATTGCAATTTTCTTTAGAAAAAAAGGCAAGAGCCTACAACACAATGGTAACTTATGAGCCTCTAATGTGGGAGGTCTTGGGTTTGAGTCTACTCGAGTTTAATTGAAATAATATATCTCTATCTACTTTATACCTTTTACATAAGGTGGAGACTCTAGCTCACCTAGAGCTCTTGTTTAACTTTATATTGTTACCTAAAACTAATGTCAAATGGACTATTTTAAGATTCTATTGAGTTTATAAATTTAATATAAGATGAATTAGTTTTGACTTTTGAACATATGGTTTTAATTTTTTTGAACAAATTAAATGTATTCTAATTTCAAACACTTTAATTTTTGTATTAATTAAAAGGAGATCAAAAAAGAGTTGCAACGAATAGTACAAATTCAGAGGCACAACCTCACAACAAGAGTATCAGAAAGTCCAAGTACATTAACCAGTAACAGAGAGTAGTGAAGTAAATCATCATAAGCATCAACCCAAGGTCCATTTCATGATGCCTCCATCCACAATATTTTTCTGATTTTGAATCTGGTTGAGCAAGAGGATCATGTCATCAGAGGTGTTCTTGTTCTTCCTTTTAACTTCCAAGTTGAGCTACTTTATAGTCTTTTAAAAAATCTGCAAATTGATTATGTGTCTCCTCCAAACATGCCCATCCTTAAGCTCAAAGACGAAGAAAGTGGCGTAGCCATTCTTTAGGAGTCTTTTATATTTTTCCTTGTCCACCAACATAGTGATGTGCACCTACAAGAAGATTTTAAAATATGTGAGACTTCAGAAAGACTCAGTAAGAACCTTCAGACTGTTTGAAACCTTTCCCCGTTCCTGCATTTCCATATCTACCATAGAAAGTTAGATGAAAGAATATTTCAAAATAAATTAGTATCATTTTTGAACCCATCGATATGACCAGTAATGATTTCAAAGATATTAATATTTCTTGGATAAGAGATTCCAAACATGAGCCATATTTCTTTTGCAAAAATACTGTCAAAGAATATATGTCTACCAAATTCAGGAAGTCTACATATATTACTATAATGAGTCGCAAAAAAGTCCTTTCTAATAGGGAGTCTACAAGAATCAACAACCATTTAAAACATTTAATCTTAGGATAAATTGAACTTTTCCATAACTTACCAAAGTACTTCTTCCAAGAATAGATATCAAGATTAGAGTACCGAACAATATTGACATGGTTGATGATGGAGTCATTATAACTAGTCATGTTGTAAATGTTTTTAGCTTTAATTTTGGTTATAATGGTTCCATCCAACCATTTAATACTCAAAAATCTATTGGGATCAACATGGAAGGTAACAGGGATGTCCTTGCAGGCTTTAATAATCAAATTATAAGTTTTTTTTGCGACAGGGGATGTTAAATTTGAGTCTAAGCTCATCCTATTCAATGATGTTGTTGTGTTCAAAAATATCAGCAAGTTGAGTGATGCCAAGGTTAGACCAATACCTGGCAGAGCAACCTTGGGAGAGAGCAAGGGGCTTACCAGATAACTACAAGTTCCACCAAGTGGATCTTTCACCATAGAGATGTTTATCATCATGAAAGTTCTTGTTAGTGATATATTTCCTAACATGGTTCCAAGCTTTCCAAATGGATTTGAAGACAACAAACCACTGAACTGCAATTGAAAAATCCCCACAAATCAAGTTACATAAAGGTAAGTTTTTCCAAGATTTAGCATTCTTATGAAAACTTCTTTCAATATTACTCTGAAGAAGAACTTTCCAAGGATCATCCCCAACCAAGGAGTGGAAGATCCATTTGGTGGGGAGGGCAAGGCCCACAATTTTAAGGTCCTTCAATCCTAGGTCTCCAAGGAGCTTGTCAATATGACACCAATCCCATTTAACAACATGGAGCTTTTTATTCCCTTTGCCATTAGACCAAAGATAATTCCTGATGGGCTTCTAGATTTCTAATATTTGGTAACCATTGAACATCCAGATAGAAGAATAGTATATATTGTAAGAGGAGAGAATTTTTTGGCAGACTTGAACTCTACCGGCGAGGAATAGAGATTTGTTATGCCCTTTATTCATTTTTTTGGTAATTTTCTCCTTAACTCAAAGCAACATATATTTAAGAGAGGGATCAATAGAAAAAGGAATACCGAGATATCTAACAATATTGTGAGGACCGCCCTACTGGTAATTATCTTTATTAAACCAAGCTAGCAGCTTCTCATCCCATCTGAGACATATAGATTTGGTATGAGAGAGATGAGCCCCATAAATAGAGCAAAAAAAAAGAGTTTCTTTTGCAAAGATTCAAAGCTATCTTCAATGGCTTCATGAAAAATAGCAGTATCATCAACAAATTGACAATTAATAAGTTTAGTTTCATCAGGAAGGGAAATACCTTTGATAGCAAGGGAGAGGGAATTATCTCAAAGGATGTAAAAAAGGGACTAGGAGCAATAACAAAGAGGGCAGGAGCCAAGGGACAACCTTGTCTGGTGGATCTACCAAGGGGGAAGGAGTTAGATAGGAATTCGTTGATATCAACTTGCACATGAGCATCTTTAACTAACATCTTAACAAAATTACAAAAAAAGATTGGGAATCCAAAAGCCTCAAGCATCATGGATATAAAACTTCATTCCACCCTATCATAAGCCATCTCGAAATCAAGCAGAACCATAGCTGAATTTTGATGAGAGTATTTAGCCTAATTTAAAGCCACCTCCCAGCTGGCAATTAAGTTCTCGAGAATATATTTGCCTTTAATAAAAGCCAGTTTGAGTGGAACACACAAATTTGGGTAAGATATTTTCAATTCTAAGAGGCAAAATTTTTATAGGAGACATTTAATAGAGTAATAGGCCTCCAGTTTTTAAGTAGAGCCTTATCCCCATTCTTAGAGATCAACTTAATGAGATGACTCTATTGATGGAGCTACTCAAGATACCCATAGTAAGGGCTTTCACATAAATATCATGGAGGTCTTTGCACATCCACTTGATGTTAGCCTTATAAAACTCAATAGGTAGACCATCAGGGCTTGGGGTTTTGTCATCTTTAAGGTAGTCTATAGCTTTTTCAATTTCCTCCACAGAGATGTCCTTACTAAGAAAGGAGGCATCCATGAAGGAAATCTTATTAGGAATAAGGGCTTTGCATTGGTTTAGGAAAATACTTTATTTTGTTTAAAAAGTTTGAAATATAAACAATAAAATAGACTATGTAAACTTACAAGTATAATATAATAAATTTTTTTTGATCGGTAAATGAATGAAGCCTAAATTAGTTATTATATTTGTTAGAATTAATTATTATAATATGTTAAGCGAAGGTAGATTCGAACCCAAGATCTCCCATGAGAGGCTCACAAGTTACCGTTGCGTTGTAGGCTTTTGCCTAAATAAATAATAATAAATTATTAAAATAAATAATATATTTAATAAATTCAATTCAACTTTTTTAATCTATTTAATTTATGTTAAACTTCTATACCATCAAATTCAATAGATGAACAATACACAATGTTAAATTTTGCATGCATACTACATTAACTGAGAGCCACATAAATACAGTTTAATTATTAATATATATTTTTTTGCTTCAAAAAAAATTTAATCTTATGATCTATAGAAAATGAAGTGAGAGCCATGGAAATACAATTTAATTATTAATTTTTTTTTTTTAACTTAAAAATTATTTTAATCTTATGATCTATAGAAAACTATGGGCTTACTTTTTTATGCATGAATTTTTCATCCTCCACTTAAAAAAAATTCTTTTAAGACACTATAATAATAATAAATATGTACTTACAATCTTATAATCTATAGAAAATAATGTTACTTATTTTTTCCATAAATTTTTAATAGACTAACAAAGTGCACATTTCTTTCCCTTGGCAAATATGATGGTGCATGTCTTTTAGCTAGAGATTGTATATCTTTTATATACAAGTATATTCTTTTGTTTTGATATTTGTTATGGTATTGAATATCTCAAATGAAGTGAACATATTCATTTTCTACCATTGCAAATGATTCTCAATTGTGGGTTTGATTTTCAATTGTGTGCTTTCCAAATGCTCTATGACCCCCCTTTTTACTATTTTTATCAAAAACTATTGATAGAGATTTAATTTCCAATCAATAGTTAAGATTATTAAAACTCCAACAAACCCTAACTACTTAGTTTTGTAGGTTTCTCTATAAGAATCTCATAGTTCCTACCAATAGTATAATGGTATAGTGCAATTAGAGTTACAATTAGGTGAAATTAGTGGATTGATGCATCTTTAAAAAAAAAAAAGAAAGATAAAAAGTTGCATGTATTTGAAATAAAATATTTTGATAAAAATTCAACTATTGTAGATTGCATAATGATATAATAAATATATAGTGAGTTTTATATGACATATGCATGCAATTAAATTTATGTACTCTACCAAATAAGTGTAATTTATTGTTTATCATTTTATTCTAGATAGAAAATTAAAAAAATATAGGGGTTTAAAAAATTAGAGATACTAAGGACAAAACTTTGATATTTTGAGGTTACATTCATAGATTAGAGATAGCAAGGAAAAAACTTTGATATCAACAAAATTGGTGCTTGATTGACACCCCTAACTCATGATTCATGTACGCTGGATAAGAGTTCAATAGAATAATTTTTTTGAGATTCTAGAATTTCAACCTAGACACATCTTGCAAAAGAAGTAACTATGGGGAAGTGTACATGAAGAAATAAAACAATATTATTAACTAGTTAAAAACAACCAGAACATGAGAAAGTCATTTTTAATCACTTACCTTTCACATAAGAAATTAGTCTCATGCTAACCACAGTAAAAATAATAATAGAGAATTAAACTTGATGTAAGAAAATGTAGTGCCTGCCCTAGTTTGCATTTTGCTATTGTGGTCGAACTCTTTTAGGCCAGGTTTATGTTGATGATTATTAGTGGCATTGTTTTGAGATTATCAGATATTGTTTTAGATTCAGTTTATTATATGATGAGATCATTTGGTACTCTATATTTCATGTATGCATGATGATTATTCAAGTGATTTCAGTTATTGATGATGATTAGATAGATGGTTTATTCTATGTGTTTTCTTATGGATATCTTTTGCGATGCTTGTTATATCTTTATTGATGGATGGATGCATCATGTATGCTAATAGTTTCATTTACTTTATTGCACTTGTATCATATATTCAATGAGGATGATGTATCTTTATTTTTATATATGTTTAATCTTTTAAGCTTTTCATACCCTGTGACATGTACAGTGGATGATTGAGCATTCTGAATTTAACTTGCCAAGAGGCATTTAGAAAAAAATTATATTATGGACATTGGACTTTTTAATTATTCTTTCATGTGGTTGTGGTGGTTGTTAGACCTAGTGTTAATTAAATTAAATGTGACTCAACGTATTGGGATCCTTAAGGAATGTAACCTGTTATGTATGCTTATGTATCCTTTTAGTTGAATGTGTGTTATTGCTTCCGCTACTAGGTGTTCGATGTGAATGGTTTATCTTTCATTAAAAAAAAAAAATCTGTTTGGCAAATTTAGTAAAAATTTAGGTTAATTCTTTTGGATCCCTTGGTGGTGCGTTACAGAAAATATAAAATTTCTTAGAAAATTGAACTTAATGTACAATTTCTCCATAAAAACAAGCTTGTTTTTTGTACAAGGTAAAAGTGAAAATATTCTTTTTCACTTACATAAGATTACCTTAATCAAATAAAATGTAAGTTTTATCATTTAAAAAAATAAATAAATTCAATAACAAAAGAAAAACAATAATATGAATCAAGAATAAGAAGCTTTAGTTCAAATCAAATTAGATATAAGATTCTTTTCTTTTAGTATATAATGAAATATTAAAATGTTTCATAATTACTTTTAGTCCTCCAACAAGTAAAGAAATAATAATAAAGTAGATATTTCTTCATCATATTCAACACTTTGCACAT